>PVKP010031674.1:0-26731 GCA_004027715.1 Plecturocebus donacophilus | reverse complement strand
TCCCCATGACATTTGAAGAGCTTAGCCCAGCTGAGAAGCTGGAACCTTACCTACTGCTGATGTGTAGTGTCTTTCTGTTGTAAAAGTAGTGAATCTCCTGTTGTTCTAATGGGGAAGTAAAGAATTGCACTGAAATTATTATTTTTTAAATATTATTATTATGCCCATGAATGAACTATTTGATAGTCAGATAAGGCAAAGATTAATGTTATTAGTAAAATTGAGGGTGGTTCCTTTGAAACGGAAACTTTTTATATACTAATGCTCTTGCATTTGAAGTGATGTGATTTACTGATAGCCAGTTTTTTTTTTTTTTTTCTGAGATGGGTCTCACTCTGTCGCCCAGGCTGACTGGAGTGCAGTGGCATGATCACAGCTCACTGCAGCCTGGACCTCCCCAGGCTCGGGTGATCCTCCTACCTCAGCCTCTTGAGGACCACAGGCATGTGCGACCATGTTTGGTTAATTTTTTGTGTGTTTTTTGTAGAGATAAGGTTTTGCCATGTTGCCCAAGCTGGTCTCGAACTCCTAAGCACAAGCGATCTGACTGCCTTGGCCTCCCATAGTTTAGATTCTTTAAGGGCAAGTTTTAAAGTCCGTTGACTTTAATTTTTTTTTTTTTTTGAGACGGGGTCTCACTGCAGGCTGGAGTGCAGATGCGTGAACACAGCTCACTGCAGACTTCACCTCCTGAGTTCAAGGGAGTCTCTTGCCTTAGCCTCCTGTGTAGCTGGGACAACAAGCACACGCGACCACACCTGGCTAACTTTTTGATTTTTTGTAGAGACAGGGTTTAACTTTGTTGCCTAGGCTGTTCTCAAACTCCTGGGCTTAAGCAATCCCCTCTCCTCTGCCTCTGAAGTGCTGGAGTTACAAATGTGAGCTATCACACCTGGCCAAGAATATATTTCAGTGAGAACTTAAACCTATAGAATTTTATCCAAACCTGTACTGAGATGTCAGTATTTCGTCTCTTGTTAGCCTGGCTCACCCTTTTCACTTTTTTCCTAATTTCAAAATAGGCATTTTCAAAATTAACAGATGTTCATTATTTTTAATTTTAAAAGATAAAACATAATGGATTTTATAAATCAATGACCAAAAGTTTAGTTTGCATTGAAGCTTTATAATTTTACTGGTTAGCAAATACTAAAACTTTCCTTACTCTTTAGTTCTCAAAATATCATCAGTTCTCTCTCTCATTACTTTACATACAAAAATGTAAATTAGAAAACAAAAATGACCCATTGTTTCAGTGTTCTTTTTCCTAATACAAGAGGTCATTGTGGGGAAGAAGTATAGACATTAATTTTATAAGGAAAACTGTTCTAGTTCATCTGTTTGCGTTAGCTTGGGTGACAGTAACAAACTTTATAGAAGGAATACCTACAATACATATATCTCCCATTTTGCTCTTTAGTGCTTCAAGCTTCTATATCCTATTAACAGCTATCAAAACCTGGTAAACTATTTAGATGCTTTCACAATTTGTTTAATTGGATAGTTAGAAAATGGCATGCTAGAAAAGCCCACCCCCCTCCCTTTCTTTTAGCCTGGCTGAACATCTGTAGCATTAGAGCCTCATTATCTCTGAATTGGCATAGCAAATCAGCGGCATCATTAAAATGCCACATTAAGATGATTAAGCTTCTTTGTTATCCAGTTGACTTTTGCATGTGCTGAGGATTTCATGGTTATGACCCCTGATCCTTGTAAAACACTTAAATAACATCACCCTTTCGTGCCTTCCCTAACATCCTCTATCTTGTTTCTCACAATATCTCTAGCAAACCTGAAGATAGTACTTTCGAATTTGTCCTTCTTGGAGTTGGATTCTCAGATCTCATAGTTTAAGGTGGAAATTCAGAACCCCTTTTTTACACTGGGAAATTCCTAGTAACAACATGCTCTCCAAGATACCCAAGTTGCCTGTTCTGTTTGCCATCTTTGATAGGTTCTTCTCTCCAACTGAGCATTTTACGTGCCTGTAAAAACAAACTGAGGCACAGGTGGCTGAGACTGCTATTGCCCCTGAAGGATTTAGGTGTTGGATCCTTTCCAGGACCCATTGTTTTTGCAGTGTCTCAGGTGAAACCAAAAATGTCTACTCTGGAGTGCAAGCCTTTCATGTGATAACCATCACCCCAGGAAATGAAACCATGTGCATCAGCCTCAGTGAGCCAAACCTTTGTTCTCTTCAGCCTACAAAATTCTCTCTGGGGTGTGTGTGTGTTCGTGTGTGTCATCTTCCTAAGAGGCCTCCAAGACACAGACAAAGATGGGAACAATTGTACCCTAGAGTAGCTCCTTTAGAAAGAAGTTTAATCTAATTTCCTATGGGTTAGATTCAATTTAGACATCTTTTCCCCACCTCTGGGAATGTATAGCAATTACCTTTATCAGCAATTTGTGGTTTGGTAGAGTTCTTTTCTCCACAAGTTCAGTTATAAAAAATGTATTCAGGAAGCCTTTAACTTTTTTTTATTATGAAATAGATCATATGTACAAAAAGGCAAGTATAATTACAGTTATAGTTTAAAGAATAATAAGAAAACATCCATACACCCACCACTTAAATAAAAATTTGCCAGTGTCTATGAGGCTTCTTGATAGTCTTCTAAGTGTCAACTTAAGATATATGTCTAAGAAACTTGATATATATTATAAAAAGATTAGAATCGAACCTGGGAGACAGAGGTTGCAGTAAACCAAGATTGCGCCACTGCACTCCAGCCTAGGCAACAGAGTGAGACTCTGTCGAAAGAAAGAAAAGAAAAGAAAAGGAAGGAGAGAAAAAGAAAGAAAGAACAAACCAAAATGTGAGATTTTTCATACTATAAAAGGTTTATTCACTTTATAAAAGACTAAAAATATAAAGAAGAATAAGACAGGTGTATGAGAACAAAGAAACATAATTTTTTTCTAATTAAGGGTATCAAGGAAGACTGCATGGAAGAAGTGGCATTTAAACTACATGTGAAAGTTTGAAAACACTATTGAAATGGTAGGATATTTTAGGTGTGGGAAAGGCTGGTGAAGAGGCTTGGAGAACTGTGATTCTCAAACTTTAATGTGCATAAGAATATTGAGGATCTTGTTAAAGTGGAAATTCTGGTCCAGTAGGTCTAGGTTGAGGCCTGAGCGCCTGCCTTTCTTTCTTTCTTTCTTTTTTTTTTTTTTTTTTTTTTTTTTTTTTTTGAGACAGAGTCTTGCTCTGTAGCCAGGCTCGAGTGCAGTGGCACAGTCTCGGCTCGCTGCAACCTCTGCCTCCTGGGTTCAAGTGATTCCCCTGCCTCAGCCACCTGAGTAGCTGGGATTACAGTTGTGCACCACCATGCTCGGCTAATTTTTTGTATTTTAGTAGAGATAGGGTTTCACCATGTTGGCCAGGATAGTCTCAATCTCCTGACCTTGTGATCTGCCTGCCTCACCTTCCCTAAGTGCTGGGATTACAGGCGTGAGCCACCGCGCCCAGCCAGAGCACCTATATTCCTAACAAGCTCCCAGGGAGTTGCAGAACTGCTTATCCAAGGACCTTACATTGAATAGTAAAGTTCTAATATAGAGAGAAAGGTGACTCAAGAAGGCTGAGAAATGAGATGATTAAGTAGTCCTGGGGTAAGTTCTGGACAGGTGCTTGAATGCCTCATTAAGGAGTTCGGACTTTATCCTATAAGCAAACTAAATCACTGAAAGTTTTTTTAACAAGAGTTTCATTGCTACGGCATGATTATTCTGGCAATACGATGCAGTATAACAGAAGTCACATGTACTGTGGGCCAGTTAGGAGGCAAATGCAATGATATACTCATATACCAGGAGTTTATTGGATGTCTACTTTATGTAGGGCATTGTTTCAAACTCCAGGCAGTGGCTCTCAGTCTCCATTGTGCATAAGGTTTATCTGGAGAGCATGTTTTCAAATACCTATTTCCAGTCTCTACCCCTGGATTAGTAGATCTATGGTAGGAACCCCAAAATTTCTATTTTAAAACCATATAACCTCTGGTCTTACAGATACAGGTTAAGCAGTGTCAAAGGGAATTCTGAGTTACACACACACACACACACACACACACACACACCCTGTATAGCTTCTGCACTCAGCTAGCTTACATGTTTATGGGGGAAACTAGGGGAGGTGAGTTTGTAAGTAATCCAGGAAGAAGGAGCAGGGTATTTTCCAGCTAGGGGATCCGGGAAGGCATAGCAGCTGGGAGATAGCATATTAGTTTGACCCTAAAATAAATATGTGTAGGACTTGGACCTATGGCCATGTTGGGGAAAGATCTTTTAGGCAGTGGAAATAAATTTGGACAAAACTAAGACTACATAGAAGTTATTTAGTTAAAGATCTAAGTAGTCAAAATAATTATGTGAAAGATAGGTTGGGATCTTTAAAATTCTTTGTTTTTAAGTTTGGACTTTATTTTGTTGGCAGTGGAAAATATTGAAGAATTTTGACAGGGCTATGACATGACCAGAGCTAGAATTTAGGAAGAACAATCTTGTAGCAATGAGCAAGATGAGCTGGAAAGGAGAAGGAAGGGGAGCAGGGAGAACAGTGTGGGGGCTATGGCAGTAAGTAGATCGTGGGAAAGTCATAGGGTCTGAGAATTAGGTAATGGGTATACAAAATAGTGGAGTGGAGAAACAAATTCGTGATTGGATAGAGAGATAGAACCACTGAATGATTGAAATGTGGGGCCCAATAAGGAGAAAGGAAAGAGGATCGTAAGGATTCTAGCCTGAGTAACTGGGAAGATGCCTAGGAAGCCTTTGGAAATAGAGGACTGAAAAATATACACCTAGAGTTATATATTTGGGGATCAATCATATAAGATGTTAGTTGAAGCCTTAAGGATTAATGAAATTGACATACAAGAAGGGGTATAGAGGGAAGAAAAAAGAAGGTTAAGGACAGTATTTAGGATGAAGAAAAGGAGCAAGAAGGAAGCAATGAGAAAGGCAAGGAAAGAAGGTACAGTGTCATTGAAGAAATAGGAATGCAGGGGCTGGGCACAGTGGTGCACGCCTGTAATCACAACAGTATGGGAGGCCAAACCAGGTGGATTACCTGAGATCAGGAGTTCAAGACCAGCCTGGCCAACATGATGAAACCCTGTCTCTACTAAAAATACAAAAAATTAGCCAGGTGTGGTGGCATGTGCCTCTGATCCCAGCTATTTGGGAGGCTGAGGCAGGAGAATCACTTGAACCTGGGAGGCAGAGGTTGCTGTGAGCCGAGATCACACCACTGCACTCCAGCCTGGGCAACAGAGTGAGACTGTGTCGAAAGAAAGAAAAGAAAAAAGAAAAGAGAAAAGAAGGAAGGAGAGAGAAAGAAAGAGAGAAAGAACGAAAGGAAAGAAAGAAAGGAAAGAAGGAAGGAGGAAAGGAGTGAAGAAGAACAAGGAATGGTGAGTAGTCAGTAGTGTCGCGGACTACAAAGAAGTTGGGAAGAGTGGTATACAAAAAGGCATTAAATCTAGGAGTCAGGAGATTATTGTTGGTGATCTTCAAGGGAGCAGATTCAGTGAATTGTGAAGGCAGAAGCCAGATTACAGAGAATTCTGATGCCTTTCTGAGGCTGTAGAGGCAGTAAGCATAGCCTACCTGTATCTTAAATCTGTCTGGAAAGGAATATTGAGAGAGGATGAATTTAGGTATGATGCAATGAAAGGTGAAACCAAATTGCAAAAGGAAAGGAAAAGAGGAGTTGGCCCCTAGAGAGGCAGATGACACAGAGCTAATAGATCTTGGAGACTGACTTGATGTGGAGATTGAAGGAGAAAAGGTTCCACAGTTTCACGACTTGGAGACTAGAAGAAGGGAGATGCCATTTGTCAACATAAATAAGTCATAAATTAGAAGCAAGTTTGGGTTCAAAGATGACAAGCTTGATTTTAGACATGTTCATTAGTATTTTCTAGGTAGAACACCCCTTTTCTCTGCTCCAATAAGTCTTCCAAGGAATGGAATGAATCTCTTCATTAGAGTAAGCTAGTGTCTTTCCTGGTTGTTTTGGTGGACTGTATTTGGAGGCTGAGTGCTAAGCCCAATATCTCTCAGGAATCTCATTCATACCTTAGATAATTTATTGGTTTTGCTTTGTTTTGTTTTTGAGATGAAGTCTTACTCTGTCGCCCAGGCTGGAATGCAGTGGTGCAATCTTGGGTCACTGCAACCTCCACCTCCTGGGTTCAAGTGATTCTCCTGCCTCAGCTTCCCCAGTAGCTGGGAGCTACCATGCCCAGCTAATTTTTGTATTTTTAGTGGACACGGGGTTGTGCCATGTTGACCAGGCTGCTCTCGAACTCCTGACCTCAAATGATCCACCTGCCTCGGCCTCCCGAAGTGCTGGGATTACAGGTGTCAGCCACCATGCCCAGCCAGCAATTTATTATGATTTACCTTGAGAAGGTAACAGAGTTGATGTTAGAATAAATTAGAATCTGGTCGGGCGCAGTGGCTCATGCCTATAATCCCAACATTTTGGGAGGCTGAGGTGGGTGGATCATTTGAGGTCAGGAGTTCAAGACCAGACTGGCCAACATGGCGAAACTCCGTCTTTACTAAAAATACAAAAATCAGCTGGGCATGGTGGCACGTGCCTGTAATCCCAGGTACTTGGGAGGCTAAAGCAGGAGAATCACTTGAACCTGGGAAGTGGAGGTTGCAGTGAGCTGATCATGCCTCTGCACTCCAGCCTGGGCAACAGAGCAAGACTAGTTCTCAAAAAATAAAATAAAATAAAAATAAATTGCTGATCCCCAGTAACCATGCAGAGACGTCATCCAGGTCACTCATCTAAAAGTGGTAAGACTCCAAAGGCAAACCAGTAACTATGTAAGCCCAAGGGACTTCTCTAATGCCCTGTCCCTGTGTCCTTATGCCCCTGGGTCTCAAATACTGTCTTCCTTGCTCTGCAGCTGACTCCTAAAGGGCTAAAGCTAAGATCTGCTCTTGAGCCAGGATGGTGTAGTATTGAGTTCCAGGTCAGGCCAACTAAAGCCAAAATCCTGAGAGAAGGGAGCAGCTCTCTTATGTCCTCTGTTTTCAGAAAGACCCAACACATTGAACTTACTGTATTTTAAAGTTCAGTGACCACGGAGTGGCCTGAGTCTGGTCATGTTCACATTTTCTAACGAAAATGGAAAGGATCCTTTTCTGCTGGCCTTTTCTATCTGCTGTTTTTGGTTTTCAGTAGCTGAAATTTTCCGTTGAGGTTCTTTTAAACGCCTACATGCAAACTGAAGAGCACTCAAGCTTTGGTGGGATATTACCCACAGCTGGAGTGATGGAGGAAGGGAGGCGGGTACAAGCCTCAGGTGCATCCTTCTCTTAAAAAGATAAAAAAATAAAAAACCACTTAAGCAAACAAATTCCATTTGAAATCAAGGAAGACCTATCCAGAGAAAGAAGGAAGTGAACCTCTTTCCAAGTAGGAAGCAGATATCATTTCTTATATAACCAAGATCTACAGGGTGAGCAAATTTGAAACATGTTGGACTTATCCTACAGCCCTGCATCTTTGCTAGTCAAAGAGTGAAAAGTTGTGAACCATGAACTGTGGTAGGAAGCAGTGGAACAGTGTGGCAGCCCTGGCTTCTCTGATGGTGGTTAGGCCCTATCTTGCTCTATTAAGCAAACACAGTTTATATAGATGAAAGGTAACCTTGATAGAAGTGAAAATTGAAACTTGGGTTGAAGGTAGCAAGCTAGGCACAGCTGCAGTTGTACTTCCTCCTATGTGGCAAGAGGAGCAACGCTTACTGATGTTTTTTGGAAGAGATGTAGTTTTTTAAAGTATCTTTTTTCAGAGTGTTTTGGGTTTTAACATTTACTCCATTGATGGGAGGATGTGTAATATAGTTGGTAAGAACCCACTTAGGCCTTATATGTCTAGTATGTGAGGTCAAATCCAAGTAATTGATAGTTCAAGGTTAAGTTTTGCGTTCTAATCACACCTCTGCTAGTAACTGGATGTGTAACCTTGAACAAATGACTGAAAACATCTCAGATTTCCTCAGCTCTCAGATTTCCTCATCTGAGAAAAAAGAAGGTTGGATTAGATAATCTAAATTCCCTTCTAGCCCTACACTCCATTGATGTGTGATTCCTCATGGGGAGTACAACTTTCGATTTCTAAGGACCAATGTCCAGAAAAGTAAGCATTTATATAGCATATTTTATACATGAAAAATCCCTTACAGATGTTTATTATTCTTATATCAGGCAAATTTTTAGGTTTTGTTAGTCTCAGTGCAAGTACATAAATTTTTCTTCTTGTTTCTTATGTTCTTCATATTTTTCCCATGTTCTTCATATGTTCTTATGCTCTTCATTAAGAGTATTACAGCTCTTCTTTTAAATTTCATTTATTTACATTACAGCTCTTAAGATAGTACTTGGTCAGCCAACTCACTTGAGCCAGTCCCTCCTCTCCTATCCAGTCCTATTACATAATCCTTGAGTCCTTGAGTTTAGTCCTCCCTAACTTGGGACCTAAGGGTCCTTCCCCTTATTTAGACTGAGCCCCATTTACCTGTGTTGATGAAAGTGATTCCTTAAGTTATATGAAAGAATTACTTTTCCTTTTATCTTTCTCAACGCTATTTCATTAGTACTGACAGCTTCCTCTACATTCAATGCTGTGCCTTTATCAGCTCCAAGAGAGACAGAGATGTGTTTTAGTAATTCATATACGTGGAAGAGGAAGAGGCAAAGCATGGCTTAAAATTAGAAAAACTACATTAACTATTCAACTCTTAATCTTAATGGTTTACATTGGATGCATTTGAAGGATTCAAACAATATTTTCTACTTGAAACTTAAGATTACATCACCTTGCCTTTTTAACTGCAGCCACCAAAAAAAGTACTAGATCTGAGAACTGGTCCTCTCCCCTGGTACTGGAGAAGAGTTGCTCAATGTTTGTTTCATGGCCACTTTGAGCAGACTTAGCTAAAATCTATTATCTATATTTTTCTGGATAGCATAAAACACTATCGTCTGCTTTTATGTGTGTAAGTATGTGTGTTTTCCTGTGCCTGTGGTTCTGAATTTAAATAATGTGCACTCACGCTAATGGTGCTTTCTTGTTTTGTAGATGTACAGTGTTTTGTTAGCTTCATTTGATATTTAATTGTCAGTTGTGGGTCTCTGCTGTTTGAGCTGCTTTGATAGCTTCAAGTATAGTCATTGTTCATTTCTTGCATTTTTTTCCCTGCAGATGATTCAATGAAAGTGAAAGATGAATACAGTGAAAGAGATGAGAATGTTTTAAAGCCAGAGCCCATGGGAAATGCAGAAGAGCCTGAAATCCCTTATAGCTATTCAAGAGAATATAATGAATATGAAAACATTAAGTTGGAGAGACATGTTGTCTCATTTGATAGTAGCAGGCCAACCAGTGGAAAGATGAACTGCGATGTGTGTGGATTATCATGTGTCAGCTTCAATGTCTTAATGGTTCATAAGCGAAGCCATACTGGTAAATAGTCTGCTTTTTGCATTCTTCTGAAAACTGTTCTAATGCAGCCGTGTGAGAAATGAAGTGGTGGAATTTGGAACTTTTGGTTACTTTCATTGATTTTTGCTGTAATGCTGATGTATCTCTTTCTCTCTGCATTGCCATTAACTCGGTGCTTTTTATTCCTGCCTTGCCATGCATTTGGCAAACATATTGCAAATGCTATGAATAAAAAAAGACTGTAGAGAGCACAGTGTTCTAGATCAGCCAAAAACTTTTTCTTCAGTTTCTAAGTAGGAGTTGAATTGTGTGATTTGCTTCTTAGCCATCTTTCATATACTTTTGCATAACATTTTTAATAAGAGCAGATCTTCTTATCGTATTGGGTTCCAATTTGGTAAATGAAAGGATATAGTTTTTATTTCAGGTTTAAAAGAATTTATCTTCAGACAATAAACAGGCAGTCTATAGAAATGCAGACAAACGCAAGCATCGCACCTGAGCCAGTAGATTCCATCCCACAGCTCATATGAAGACTTTAAAAAGGAGAATTTCTAGCCCTCAACACCTTGTTAGGATTTTAGTTTGTGACTCTTTTTTTCAAAGGAGATTATATTCAAAAGGAATACTAAAAAATTAGCCAGGAATTATGGTAAACACTTGTAGTCCCAGCTATCCTAGAGGCTGTGGCAAGAGGCTCACTTGAACCCAGGAGGTTGAGGCTTCAGTGAGCCTCTTCACCACTGCACTCTAGCCTGAGCAAGAAGACCCTGTCTCAAAAAAAAGGAGTACCAAGTAATATAAAAACTTACATCTAGGGCCAGGCACAATGGCTCAGACCTGTAATCCCAGCACTCTGGGAGACCGAGGCAGGCGGACCATGAGGTCGAGTTTGAGACCATGCTGGCCAACATGGTGAAACCCCATCTCTACTAAGAATACAAAATTAGCTGGGCATGGTGGTGCATGCCTGTAATCCTAGCTACTTGGGAGGCTGAGGCAGTAGAATCGCTTGAATCTGGGAGGCGGAGCTTGCAGTGAGCCAAGATCATGCCACTGCACCCCAGCCTGGGCGACAGAGCAAGACTCCATCTCGGGGGGGGAAAAAAGAAAAAACTTGCATCTAGAAAGCACTTCTAGAGCTACTCTTGTTTCTTTGCTCTGATTCAATATGATACCTAAAATAGCCTTGCTAGGTAGGTGCGTTTTCTCTTCTAGAGAGATTTCATAAGTAAGTCATGCTTGCCTTGAAATGCAGCTCCCAACTGATCCCAATGTGAACAGTAACTGTTTAAAAGATGAGCTTTTGCTCTAGGCATCTAATCTGTGCATATCCTTCTCCACTTGCCTGTGATCAGAAATCTCCTTTTTTGTCCTTTTTAAAGGTGAACGCCCATTCCAATGTAATCAGTGTGGGGCATCTTTTACTCAGAAAGGTAACCTCCTCCGCCACATTAAACTGCACACAGGGGAAAAACCTTTTAAGTGTCACCTCTGCAACTATGCATGCCAAAGAAGAGATGCGCTCACCGGGCATCTTAGGACACATTCTGGTAAGTGAGAGAAATGAGCATTCCATGTCTAGTAACTGCATTCCTCAGAGCCCAGTGTGGAAACTAGAGTTAAGTATGAAGGTTTCAATCTGTCATTCTTGTTCTGAAGGGTTACAACAGCAGAGACCTCTAGGGCTAATTACACTACCATTAAGGCATTAATTGTTCTCCATCTGCCTCAGTGGAGATGATCATCTCCTCACCATCCTTGCACCCCTAGAGAACACCACAGTCAGACAGGAAGAGCCCACCCTATAAAAATGTCTTTTTAATTTTTGTGAGAAAATTATAGCCATCAGTATTTTCTTCTGGTAAACTTTATTAAAAGATTATTTTCCTAACACACACACACACACACACACACACACACACACACACACTCTTCCCATTCAAAAGACTAGACAAGCAAATGATGTACAATTTTGTAAATTATGAAAAACTAATCTAGACATAAATCATTGTTTGGGGGCTACTTTTTGGCCATTAGGGATAAATTTCTTAAATTTAACTTTCCTCTTGATCAGCCCACTTTTTTTTTTTTTTTTAAATAGACATGAGGTCTCATTATGTTGCTCAGGCTGGTCTCAAACTCCTGAGCTCACACAATCCTCCCACTTTGACCTCCCAAAGTGCTGGGATTACAGGCATAAGCTGCCATGCCCAGCCAACCTATTTATTTTAAATCTCCAAAAGATGAACAGCAGTAAGGATTCATAAAAAGCTATGTGCTGTCTTGATGTTTTTACTCTTTATTTTGACCAAGATAATACTTTCTTTTTTCAAGATTGAGAATTTCCTTCCTAGAAAAATAAGACTGAGTTTATTTTCAAATTTGGGACCTCATGTTCTTGATGCTATCTGGCAAAATTTTAATTGGAAAAAAAGGTTTGTTTTTATGTCAGTTCACATCTACTGCTTTGACTAAAACCTAGCCCCAAACCTGAAACTTGTTATAATTCAGCCACTAGGATTAAGCAAATCAGCCCCAACAAAACCCACCATGAGATATCATAATTGGCAAATGAAGGGTTTCTCTCTTTTACAGCTCATTTTTCAAAGTAATGAATTAAGGATGAGTTTGGTTCGAAAAAATTAGAATAGTTCTCTACTGTTGCCTTTTTGAAGTAAGAAACAATAGCAGGCATTTTAAAGACAGATTCTAGAGGACCCAATTTATGCAGAAACTTAACATTTTTAGCCCTAGCAAACCTGCATTTGTTTTAATTTAGGATTCCATAAGGATCTTTTAGTGCTTTAAATCCCAAAGCCTCTGTTTTAAACAGAAGAAGAGAGTTCAAAAATAAAAATTTTAGCCCATAAAATGAGAAATGTATTGAGTATATTTTATCAACAATCAGAAAGACCTGCCTTGAACAGATAGTTGAAGTTATTACTTACATATTTCAAGCAATAAAGCATTTGGGGAGTTGGCAGAATAAAGGTTTGCCTGAATTGTATGGGTGAAACTTTTCCTTCATTTTAGACATTTAGATGAAGTCATTTTTACAATTCATTTTTATTTCTTTTTTATTTTTGAGACAGAGTCTTGCTCTGTCACCCAGACTGGGGTCCAGTGGCGCGATCTCGGCTCACTGCAATCTCTGCCTCCCAGGTTCAAGTGATTCTCCTGCCTCAGCTTCCCTAGTAGCTGCGGTTATAGGTGCCCACCAAAACTCCCAGCTAATTTTTGTATTTTCAGTAGAGACAGGGCTGCGCCATGTTGGGCAGGCTGGTCTCGAACTCCTGGCCTCGGATGATCCACCCTCCTTGGCCTCCCAAAGTGCTGGGATTACAAGTGTGAGCCACTGCACCCAGACTATTTTTATTTCTATTATTCAACAATATCCTGGCCAGGTGCAATGGCTCACACCTGTAATCCTCTCACTTTGGGAGTCCAAGGTAGGAGAATCACCTGAACCTGTGAAGTTGGGGCTGCAGCAAGCTGTGATTGTGTCACTGCACTCCAGTATGGGTGATGGAGTGAGACCCTGTCTCAAAAACAAAAAAATCCTTAATTAATTAGCTCAGTTTTTATTGTAGCCTAGACTTTGCTATAGCCACTTGGCAAGGATTAGCTAAATTTATTCAAATATGTCAGTGTTCTGAAAAGGCCATCACTTTCTAGCCGAATGGCTAACTCCCACAAACTACAGCAATCTTTACTTACAGCCAGATGGATGTCCAAAATAAGGAATCCTTTCCTATTTCATTGCTTATACTACATTAACCTCCTTAAAGAAGAAAAGGGCCCTATTTTCTTTTTCCTAAAGAAATAAGATTTGGCCTGGTCCAAAACACTGTGCTAAGTGGTAATCACTGAATCCAAATTCTTTCATTTGTGATAGGAGGCAATCCTTTTGAAGAATACTCTGACATAATAATTAATTATAGACCATAACCTTATTTAAGCTTACCAAATTTAAAATATAGATTCAAAAGTATTTAAATACTCTGGCTTCACTCAGCAGTCTCATTTCTAATGAACAGTTGTCACAGAGCCCCAATACCCGACCTGTATGGATCCCCTGAGGGTCACTGAGTGCCCTTTATGTTCTCCTTCTAGTGGAGAAACCCTACAAATGTGAGTTTTGTGGAAGGAGTTACAAGCAGAGAAGTTCCCTTGAGGAGCACAAGGAGCGCTGCCGTACATTTCTTCAGAGCACTGACCCAGGGGACACTGGTGAGTTCACACAACACACGTTTAGTGAGCATCTGCTGTCCTGGGTGGTGGGATACGATAGGAAGTAAAACAACTCGTAGAGTTTATATTTTGCTGGGGGCAGATAGATTATAAAGAAAGTAAATGAGCAGACTGTATGTTGGAAGGTTAGAGGGTGGTAAGTGCTATTGAGAAAAATGAAGCAGTTACTGAGGAGTGAGGGTGAGAATCAGGGAAGGCTTCAGTGAAGTAACATTTTAACAGGCTTCTTAACAGGATGAGTGAGCCGTGCAAGTAACTAGGGAATAGCAAGAGCAAAGGTCCTGGGGCACAAATTTGAAGAAATGTACATAGTCCTGTGTGGCTGGAACACATTGAGTAATGGGACCTGAAGCCAGAGAGGATATGGGAAACCAGATCTTATCAGGCCTTGCAGGCCATTGTAAAGGCTTTGGCTTTTACTCTGAGTGAAACTGAAAATCTTTAGAGAGTTTTGTATAAAGAGGTGACATCATTGGCCTTCTCATTTGAAAGAATCTGTTTACTTGCTTTTGAGAAGAGATTGTATTTGGGGCAAGGCTGGAAATTAGGGGGTCCAGTTAGGAGGTCATTGCAATAGTTCAAGCAAGAGAAAATTGTATCTTGTTAGTGGTAGAGGTGGTGGGAAGTTTTCTAAATCTCTATATATTTAAAGGTCAAGTCAACAAGATTTCCTAACAGATTGATAAAGAATGGAGTTACTATTTATAGAAATGGCAAAGATTGAGAGTAGAAGAGGTTGGGGAGTGGCTAGGGAAGAGTCAATTAAAACTACAAGAATTTTCTTTGCACAGGCCCCAATTTATATCCTTGTCTATTCATATTATTTATTGTGATGCTTCCATTTGGCTTTGGGGATTTCTTGTTTTATTCAGTGATTTGAATTAGATGCCTACTGGCACTTGGTTGAAACACTAGATGTTCTATATCTCAATTGTGTTTTATTTTCTTTTCATTCCTTAGTTGAAACAGCCTGAAACTTTTTTGTGTTACATCTCTGCAGCTGTCCTTTGTCCCATGGAGTTGGCTATCAGCCTGGTTCTGCAGTTTGGGTTGTCTGACATTTTTATTTGGTAACTTGTACCAATTGCTTATTTAGAATAGGTACAAATTCTCATAAGATTTAGTGTTTGACAGCAATTGTTGAAGTTGAGTAGTTTGAATAGCCTAAAGCAGAAAGATTACAAAAATATGACAGAAATATCATGAAATGCAGGAAAAATAGAGTAGAAATGACTAAACTGCCCTCATTTTGTGTGACAGAAAACTTGTGTTTTAGATAAAACATATTGTATGGTGTTAGAAGCTGGCCAACTGAATTCTGTTGGTTTGCACTGCTTCTGCTTTTTATCCTAATAGTATCTTTGGTTTTATCAAGGAGTTGGATTTCTAACTGGAGTTGGATTTCTAACTTGATAAAGGAAATCAAACTTATTTGCATAAAGCATATCCAAGTAAAAAGAAGCGTTTACTCCCTTATAAAAAGACAAACAGGCCAGACACAGTGGCACACGCCTGTTGTCTTAGCTACTAAGGAGACTGAGGCAAGAGGATTACTTGAGCCCAGGAGCTCAAGCCCAGCCTGGGTAACAAAGTGAGACCCCATCTCTAAAAAAAAATCAATTAATAAAATAAAAAGAAAGACAAACCTAATATTTGTGTTTTGACATCTTCTTCTCTTTGTTTTGTTTTGTTTTGTTTTTATCTGAGTCTGCTTGCTAGGAAAGGTTTTGACATCTTAAGTGACCTGCTTCATGGGAGTCAGGCAGTACTTGTTCAAGAATAGAATGTAGGCATCTTTACTTGCAATTCTGTATTTCAGACAATAGGCAAAGCTCTTATTGTGAGAGATCCCCAAGCTATGAAAATCTGTCATATTCCAAGTAGAATTACTAATATTTAAAGCTAGAATGAAAGAGAGCATCCGACCCTACTTCTTCATTTTAGAGGTGACAAGACTGAGACTCACCTAAAATTCAGTGACTCACTTAAAATTCACCAGAATTTTGTGACTAGTTTTTTTTTTGAGACAGAGTTTTGCTCTTGTTGCCCAGGCTGGAGTGCAGTGATGCAATCTCAGTTCATCGCAACCACCATCTCCCAGGTTCAAGTGATTCTCCTGCCTCAGCCTCCCAAGTAGCTGGGACTACAGGCATGCGCCACCATGCCCAGCTAATTTTTTGTATTTTTAGTAGAGACAGGGCTTCTCCATGTTGGTCAGGCTCATCTCGAACTCCTGACCTCAGGTGATCCACCAGTCTCCACTTCCCAAAGTGCTGGGATTACAGGCATGAACAACTTCGCCCAGCCACAATTAGCCATATTTTTTAATTTTCAAAAATTTGACATATAGCTCACATACTATAAAATTTATCTTTTTAAAGTGCACATTTCAATAGTTTTAGTATATTCACAAAGTTGTACAACCATCACCACTACCTAATTTCAGAACATTATCACCACTGGCAAAAGCAGTGCTGTGCCCATTAGCAGTCACTCCCTATTCCCCTCCCTCTAGCTCCTGGCAGCCACCAGTCTACTTTCTGTCTATATGGATTTGCTTGTTCTGGACATTTCACATAAATGGAATCATACAATATGTGGCCTTTTGTGTCGGCTTCTTTTACTTAGCATAATGTTTTTGAGGCATTTATTTATGCTGAAGCATTTATCAGTGCTTCATTTCTTTTTATGGCTAGATAATATTCTATTGTTTGGATTTGCCACTTTCTATTTATCCATTCATCAGTTAATGGACATTTGGGTCTTTTACACCTTTTCCACTTTTTACCTTGATTAGCTATATTTCTTAAAGGTTAAGATGTGTACATATCTTAACCTTTATATGTATATAATCTTCTTAAAAGTTATATATGTATATAATCTTCTTAAAGGTTATATATGTATATATGCATATATGTGTGTCCTGATTCTCCTGGAAGGAGCGGGGAAGATCAGAAAACTACACTCTATAAACAGTAAGTTCAAAATTACAGATTTTGAAGTAAGGTCACTACCTTACTTCCCATTCTCACAATCTTTTTTAGGAATTTCAAGTAAGGAAAATATCAAAAGTAATATTTTAGCTATCTTCGGTGGTATTAAGTGATTCAGGAAATGCTGAAATACAGAGGTTGGGTTAATTTGCATTTCATAGGGTGGTTTGGTGGATGCGTGCACCATACTTTAAGTCTCAGCAAAAAAAGATAAAGGGTTAACTAAGTCAGCAAGTTTTGATTTTTTTTTTCTAACAAATATGTTGTAATGGTGGTTTCAGGTTATAAATGTGTAAAGTCACAGCTTAATCAAGTTACTGCATCTCAGTCCATATGTTAGTCTATCTTTTATATTTCAGATAGTTTCTATAATTTTTCCTGAGGCCAAAATTTACAGAAGATTTAATCCAACATAAGCCAATTATTTAACTATTTTGTACCCTTCCATGTATGATTTCTATTTGCTTTCTTCTTAAAATTGGGAGTCCAGTGTAGACATGGGGTTCCATTCTGAGCCTAGCCAGTATAGTGCATCTTATGCCTTCATCCCTCACTTGTAAAGAGATGATGCTCCATTGCTGTTGTGCCTGCAGCACTCATTCTTCAAATGCTTATTGTAAATTGAAGTGCAGTGTAATGTGAGAGCCAAGCCTGTGCCCACCTGCGTGGGGAAGCAGGACTTTCTGGAAGCAAGCAGATGGGTAAAAAGGCCTTAGAGTGAGGACCAGCCTGCAAAAAAATGCAGGTGTTGGGCAACAGGACTTCTGGCCTTGCTAATCATTTCTTTTATTAAGATAGCATTTGTTGAGTTCTCTATGTGCCAGGCCCATATCAAAGCTATTTATAAGATGAGTTAAGGTCAAGCCCCTATACTTTAAGAATTTACAATCTGGCTAGGCACGATGGCTCATGCCTG
This sequence comes from Plecturocebus donacophilus, assembly GCA_004027715.1. NCBI lineage: Eukaryota > Metazoa > Chordata > Mammalia > Primates > Pitheciidae > Plecturocebus > Plecturocebus donacophilus. The sequence continues at coordinate 9,093 of PVKP010031674.1, read as the reverse complement.
TAATCCCAGCACTTTGTGAGACTGAGGTGGGCAGATCACAAGGTCAAGAGATGAAGACCATCCTGGCCAACATGGTAAAACTCTGTCTCTACAAAAAATACAAAAATTAGCCAGGCATGGTGGTGGGCACCTGTAGTCCCAGCTACTTTGGGAGGTTGAGGCAGGAGAATCATTTGAACCCAGGAGGCAGAGGTTGCAGTGAGCCGAAATCTCGCCACTGAACTCCAGCCTGGTGACAGAGCAAGACTCTGTCTCAAAAAAAAAAAAAAAAAAAAAAAAAAAAAAAAAAAAAAAAAGAATTTACAGTCCAACAACCAACCAGATGCTTGATCTATTAAGATAATGCAAGGGTCTAATAAAGACACAAGTGATATTGCTACTTTAGTCCAAGTTTCTACACCAGACATCACAAATGACACCATCAAAATATTCCAATTCTGTCTTAATGGAATATATATGAAAAGAAGGAAAAATACAGAAGACCATGGACTTCATTTTCTCATTAGCTCGATTCTTATTTCAGAAAGAGATTAACAGCTGGTATAGAGATTCATTTAGCCTCATTTCATACGAATTATGAATACTTGGAGCAGGAAATATTTTTGTGTAACAATGAGTTCTAGCAATAATAATATTTTTAAGTAATTGAATAATTTATGAATCTAGGATGCTAAACCTTTCATCTTCAATAGCTCTTCAAGCTAATACAAGCATGAGGGTTTCAGAATAAACTTATATTTTTACCAACTTAGCAGACCAAAGAAAATGTTTAAAAATTTTTAGCTTTGTTTTCCCAACCTATTCTTTTTTTTGAGATGGAGTCTTGCTCTGTCACGCAGGCTGGAGTGCAGTGATGCCATCTCAGCTCCCTGCAACCTCTGCATTCTGGGTTTAACCAATTCTCCTGCCTCAGCTTCCTGAATAGCTGGGATTACAGGTGCCCACCACCATGCCCAGCTAATTTTTGTATTTTTAGTAGAGACAGGTTTTCACTATGTTGGTCAGGCTAGTCTCAAATTCCTGACCTCAGGTGATCCCCGCTCCCCACACCTCAGCCTCCTAAAGTGCTGGGATTACAGGTTTGAGCTACCTCGTCTGGCCCTAACCTATTCTTTTTAGAAATTAATACTATCTCACAGGTAGTATATTCATTTTACTGGTTCAAAAAGGCAACAGTTTTATGTAACTTTTTTGTTAGAACCTGCCTCTACCTTTGATAGCAATCTCTTATTAGACAATTCCTATTGCATAACAGCACCACTTTGTTCCATTCTCCATTAGCTACTGACTGACCACACCATAGAAGAGACAGGAAGCAATAGCTCTTATTTAAGCTCCACTTAACATTTCAAGATCTAATGAAGGATTTTGAACAAAAAAGCACAGCACAATTGCATAGTTAAACCTTCAGTGACTTTGAGATAGAAATTGTATCATGGAAACAGTTAACTGAAACCAAATATTAAGACTTATATAGGGAATAAAGGTAGTCACCTATTCTGTAATTGTGACTTTGTACTGCATCTTATTATTTTTTCAGCACATCTTTAAAATAACTTTTCTAATGAAAATTAGTATATCTACTATTTAGCAGGCAAGCAGTATGAAGGGAATTTGATCCACAATGACTGTCCTACTCATTCTGCTCTCACTCATGAACCGAATGTGCAAATTGTTCCTTGCCACCATCCCATATCCCCCACACCCACCCCTTGCAGCATTAACCCGCCAAACACCACCCAGGAACGGATTTCCTATTTCGTCATTTAAACCCATTATCTTGTTCCCTTACTATCTTGCCAAACTGGTTTCTCTCCACTTACATTTCTGAGACGTGATGTGGCAAGATAACAAGTCTAGACTGTTTGTATAAATAGACAGTTGGGTCCTAAAGTTGAAGAAAAAGACCAAAAGCCAATAGTCCTCTTTTTTTTTTTTTCTTTTCAGTGCACTGCCTAAACCACTCAGTAATCCCAAAGAGCTTGTCCAGTTACAAAGCATTTTTTTGTGTGTGTGATGTGTGTGTTGTTGTTTACAGACAGAGCTCACTCTGTTCCTCACGCTGGAAGGCAGTGGCAAGATGATAGCTCCCTGGGCTCAAGCGATCCTCCCACCTCAGCCTCCCAAAGTGCTGGATTACAGGCACAAGCCATGGCACCGGGCTCTTTGTGTTTTAAAGGGCGTTCATTTCATGGTATTGTGCGTCAGCTATTCAACAAGTATGAGGCAAAGATTAGCAGTTTAGGAAAGAAAATAAGAGTACTATCTTCAGTTGAAAGTTAGCCTTTGCCTAACTTATCAACTAGAAAACAAGGGGAACTCAGTGAAGATCGACTGAATCACTAGAGTGTTCACATGTACAATGAAGGTTGAGATCTTGTAGTTAATATTTTGAATGAATGGTCCAGAAAGAGGGTGTAAGTGAACAGGAGTCCTCTAGATTAGTTTCAGAGGATTTCTTTCAATCTAATCAGAGTTGTGGAAATGGAGAAGTCTCCATCCATGCCTCAAAATATGTCCATCCATGAACAGTGCAGAATTTTATGTTAAATGCCAGGTATTTGGTCACTGATTTACAGAGTAATGTTTATCTGGAAATGACTCTCAAGACCAGTTTGGTGGGTAACATGGAATAAAAGGTGATGTTATCTCAAAAGGTTGCCATTTAGTGACCTGCCCTAATTACAGTTATTTAGGTCAATGCGTCCACGTTTCAGCATCCTCACAAATGGAGAGGATGTTGATTACGTGTCCTCAGAAAGCTGCTTGTTGTAATTGACACTGACTTTGGTAAAATGTAGACAGTGACTGCTGAGAAACAAATGGGAAAACTAGATGGGCAGCACCGTGCTTGGGGTAATTCCTGGGTAATGATTTGGCAGTGAGAGGAGGGACCACAAGAGACTAATAAGAACAGTGGTAAAATGGGCATAAAATGTAAACATTCCCAGAGTACTGTTTTTCGTTCTTTTTTCACTTTAAATCTTTTTGATAATACCTACAGGGTTGAGGGGAGGCTTACTTGGATTTAATCTTCTCAAAGTTGTTGGAACCAGGATGAATGTTCCTAGTCAAAGCACAAACTTAGCTGCCTCTCCCATGGTTCCAAGATAAAAGTCTCCTTCTAACAGCCCCAGGAACTTACTGCAAATTCCAAGCTTTGTCTTTCATCTCTATGCTCTTGGGGCTTTGGGTAGTGCCACATCTGGTGGTGGTTTGTGTGAAAGGAAATAATATATATAAATAATTTCCTGTTTGGTCATTGAAACCTATCCCTGTACTGGACAGAATTTGACCTGCTTCACTCAATAGCAGTGTCTTGTGGTTGAAGTGCCCATTATTTACAATTGTTGGTCAGCCAGAGTCTATCAAGTACTTTCACACTAGCCCAAAAGCCACTCAGTCCCCTTATTCTGACCCTTACTATTTTCCTTTACACAAATAGTTGTTAATAGCTTCACTGAAGGCTATGATTTAGTTCTTTGGAGCCTAGAATTATTTTTGACAAGAAACTCACCAAGTCCAGTAAATATTGTCATTATTATCACATTATTTATCATCCTCTTCTGTTTCTCATTTTTGGAGCCGGATTTCTTTTTCTTTTTCTTTTTAAAGAGATTGGATCTCACTGTGTTGCCCAGGCTGAACTTGAACTCCTGGCCTCAAGCCATCACCTCACCTCAGCCTCCTGAGTAGCTGGGACTATGGGCTGGTGCCACCACACCTGGCAGAGCTAGATTTCATTTTATTCCAGATTAAAAAATAAAAAAAGCTGAACTTTGGCTGGGTGCAGTGGCTCATGCCTATAAACCCAACACTTTGGGAGGCTGAAGTGGGAGGATTGCCTGAGGCCAGGAGTTGGAGACCAGACTGAGCAATATATTGAGACTAATAATTTTTTTAATTAGCCAGACATGGTGGCTCTGGACTGTAGTCCCAGCTACTTGGGAAGCTGAGGTGGGAGGATCACTTAAGCCCAGGAGGTTGAGCCTGCAGTGAGCCGTGATCACAACACTGCACTCCACCCTGAGTGACAGTTGAGACCCTGTTTCAAAAACAAGTAAATAAATTAGTTAAATATTAAAAACTGAGCTTTATAATATATTGTGTAATGACATACAGTAACATACTGTAACATACAGTTTTTTAGTGCCACTAATAAATTTAAAAATATTTAATACTCTGGGGCTTGTTTATGTTTTTTTAGACAGTCTCACTCTGTCACTCAGGCTGGAGTGCAGTGGCACGATTAGGTTGGTGCAAAAGTAATTGCTGTTTTTGCAGTTACTTTAATAGTTCACTGTAACCTCAAACCTCTGGGCTCAAGGAATCCTCCCACCTCAGTCTCCTAAGTAGCTAGGACTACAGGCATATGCCAACATGCCCAGATAATTTTTTAAAATTATTTTTTGTAGAAGTAGCATCTAGCTATGTTGCCCAGGTTGGTCTCAACTCCTGGCCTCAAGTAATCCTCCTGCCTTGGTCTCCCAAAGCACTGGGATTACAGGGGTGAGCCACGGTGCCAGCCATGACTTGCTTTTTACTCTAATCCCTTAAACTAATTTCAATTTATTCTTCCATAGACATAATAGAAATGTATGGATAATTCATTTTAGTTTGGATCTCCTGAAGTGTTTATGAGAGAACAGAGAAAAATGTTTACAGCATCACAGTGTATTTGCCCAGGGCAGGTGTGGGCAAACTGTGGTCCTCTGAGCAAATGCAGCTAGTGGCCTGTTTTTGTACAGGGATTTTTACATTTTTAAAAGCCTGTGGGACAGAAAAACAAAACAAAAAACAAAGAATATAAGATAGAGACTATATGTGTCTGGCAATTTTTTTAAATTTACTGTCTGGCCCTTTACAGAATAAGTTTGCCAATCCCTGGCTCAGGCTAGCATCATGTGTTAAAATGTCAAGCCTTATATTTAGAGCAGCTGGTATCTCTTTGAACTTTAGACATAAAGTTGGGCACTGCCTGCTGAATTGAGGTAAATTATATTTAATACAATTTACTATTTTAGTTGATTAGATATTGGCACTATTTATATACTGTTCTAGTAGTTCTCAATTCTGGTGCATTTAAAAATCATCTGGAGAGCTTTGAAAATATTCTTGCCTAGGCCCCTTACCAGAAATCTTGATTAAATTGATCAGAAGCGGGGCCTGGACATAAGTATTTCGTACATGCTCTTCAGGTGATTCTAATGTCCAGCCAGGTCTGAGAACCACAGGCCTACACTACTTACAAGTCTATTTGTGGATAGGTAGTTAGCCCACATTCATAGGCAGTTTTTATTCACATTTTTTATTAAAAATTCAATAGAGATGTGTTATACAAATTGTTCTTTAAGTTCAAGGCAAAAGTGTTGCTCAGGGAAATTATAACTGAGACTATTTTGAAATGTGAAGAGCATATGAAACAGATAATGCAGAGCACAGAGAAAGAGAATATTAAAGATAGGAACTGAGAGGAGCGTGCTGGAAAAAAAAGAATAAGAAAAAGAAAGAAACCACTCAGAATTTCAATACACAAACCACTGAGTAGATGTCTTGCTATCTGTGAGTGTATCTATTTTCAAAAGTGCTGTTAACATAAACAGAGCAGTAAATCTGGGGCACCATGCTTTTTTTTCAAAGTTGTTAAGAACAATTATTTCAGTCTGCAGGTGTCACACGCAGTTACTCAGAATCAGAAAGAAGGCTGATCAGGGGTTAGAAGATCTCCATCTATCTGTCTTTTTGCAACCAACCACGTCCAGGCTGTTTATTTAATACTTCCTCTTGCTAATGAATGTACTGGTTGGGGATGGGTCGAGCTTTCCCGTCTCAGCATAAGACTGCAAGATTTGAATGTGCCCTGGTGTCGGCTTCACTGACCACAGCAGGTACCCCAGGCAAGAATCTGAGCAGTCATAACAGGTAACAACAGCAGAGTGTGCATCCAACTTTGGACACTTCTCCTTCCAGTTTATTTCCTTTTCTCCCCATGTACCAATGTGTTCTTTTCCCTCTTCTTTTTATATTTTTCCAAACCAGCAAGTGCGGAGGCAAGACACATCAAAGCAGAGATGGGAAGTGAAAGAGCTCTCGTTCTGGACAGATTAGCAAGCAATGTGGCAAAACGAAAAAGCTCAATGCCTCAGAAATTCATTGGTAAGAATACAAACCTTTTTCCTGCTGTTGTTAGCAGACAGTTTAAATGAAATAACATAGGATGCTTGCTACACAAGGCCCTTCCTAGCTTAACCTCTGTTAAAATAGTTTTTCATTGTGTACTTTTATTCTTCGTGGTTCATTTTGATAGCTCTAGAAAATAGAATAAAATATATTAACTAAAGCATCATCATGACAGAAGATGGGAATATTTGATATCCAATTTCCTAAATGGATGTGATGTTTAAAATTCTGTTCCTTCCTCTTTACTCTGAATGACATATGTTGCATGAGAGAGTTTATGCAATTTATACCAGTAAGATGTTCAAGATAGCATTTTTGTAATCTTTTGTAATTATATTTTACAAGTTGGTTCGTTAGCATGCTCAAACTTTTTTCATGCTCTAAAACATATTGCCCTATTTTCTTGAATTTGATTGAGAATTGGCTTTAAGGGAAAGTGGTTGGGCAAACATAGATTTAAATAACAAAGTTTGATTTAATCATTTGTCTTACTGGAGTTGATTTTTATGCCATTGGTTTTCACATTGTCGAAAAATACAGCAGAATAAGATGGCTATGAAATAATTATGTTCATTAAAGTGTTAGGACTTCCAAATGGCAGAGATATTTTGCTGAACTCTCCCAGATATTTACATAAATGTGACGATGATATTTAAAATAGATTTGTATTTGTGAAGTAGACAGCTGAAATGGAACGTATCAGTTTTGCTATAAATTGAAAGTTGGTGATATTGAACAAAAATAGTTATCACATGAAAATAGACCTCCCTCAACATCAGTAATATTTTAGAAACCTGTCTCAGTCTCTTTTCCCAAAGCTGCTTCCAGCTGTTGATTTTTTATTTCAGTTCTTTTGTATTTATTCTTCTCAGTAGCTCTTACAGATAATAAGTGCCTGCCTGGTTTTTAAATCTGACTAAATTTGATTATGGTATAGATAACGTTTTTACAAGCAAATATTCTAAGTGAATTATAGAGATATATTGAAAGAATTCATATATTTCAAAATTACCTACTTTGGTATTTCTGCCTATTTATTTTACTTTGACTAGCTGAAAGATTTTTATGCACTTGTAGTCACTTTAAGAATAAATTGTGTCAGAGTAAAGTTGGTGTATTTCAGTTTAGGGAGGTCCCCTCCTCCTTGCTGTCCTCCCTCCCCTTGGTGAGAAATGTCAGGGGAGTACGTAGTGGCTTCCATTTAGAGTTTAGGCACAGTAAACAAATGGCGAGTTTAAAACGTTGTCTACAAACATTGCCCATATATCTTTTGGGCTTTACTTATATGAAGAGGTTCTGACTGGAGTATAAAAGGAAGCTTGCATCATTATTCTATGCCATGAGTGTATTTTAGTTTGGGGAAAGTAATGGGTTTTTGGTTGTTTGTTTTGTTTTTGAAACAAGAGTCTCACTCTTCTGCCCAGGCTGGAGTGCAGTGGTGCAATCACACCTCAAACTCCTGGGCTCAAGAGATCCTCCTAACCCAGCCTCCCAAGTAGCTGGAACTATGGGCACGCACCACCAGGCTCAGCTAATTTTTAAACTTTTTATAGAGAAGGAATCTCCTAATGTGGCCCAGGCTGGTCTGGAAAAAGTTTTGACTCTAGAAATGGCTGAGCTGATATGGGGAGGGACATCATAGGGAGAGCTGGGCAAGAAAAAAATGTAAAGCGACTTAATTTCAATCCATTTTGGTCTAAGAGAACTAAAATTTGAGAGATAGTCCCTTAGTATTTACAGTTGCCCTAAACCTATAGTTGAACTAAAGCCCTACTTAATATAATAAAAGTCACTTTGGTATTTCATGGGTTCAAAAATACAGCATGTTTCAAATGTGCAAATTCATGCCATTTAGCCCATTGCCTGGGGGATCTGTTTCATTTGTTTGCTACTCTTGCAACCAGAGGATTTTCACTTCACCCTTCCAGACGTGTGAGAGATGCTGATCTTGTAGGTGTTGATTTCTCTCATCTTCGGAACCATCACATTCTCTCTGTGCTAGAATCAGAAACCTAGTAGTTAGCTCTTTATCAAGCTTAGGCAGCAACTTCAGGGCTTCAGGGCCCAGAATAACTGGGGGATTTTTTTTTTTTTTTTTTGGTAAATTGTGGTGTAGTGCAATAAGAAGAATAGTGGATTAGAAGCTAAAAGACCCAGGTTCTGATCCTAGCTCTGTCATTTCTTAACTGTATATGTTTAGACTAATCACAGAACCTTTCTGGTCCTCTCTTTACTCATCTGTGAAATGAAGAGACTGAATAGGTGATGAAGTGACCAGGAACGTACCTCCCATCTGCAAGTCTGTGAGATTAATTAGAAAAGAAATCGAAGTCAGCAACTATTGATACCACTGTGTGTTTATAAAGCCCATCTGTGTAACTTCAGATAGCCTTTTTCTCAAGGCTATACAGATACGGTGTTCATGTTATAAACCATATCCTAGGTTTTTAGGAGTTTTTTTCTTTTAAGACAAATGGTATAAATCTGAGAATGTAAAACACAGTTACATTAGGCCAACATTCATGTGATTTGCTTAGGGCAGTACCACTTGTTCATTCACCCATCATACTGGAGGTGAAGAGTTCCTGTCAGATACATGATATTCTTGTTTCTGGGCACTGTTCTAATCTTCTTGCATTAACTTATATCCTAAACCTTTGTTTGAAAGGTTTTTAAAAAGTAAAAATAAAGAAACCCCTTAAATTATTTAACTGAATCAACCTTTGTAATAGAAAATAGTAATGTCAAGGGAGGGAAAAAGGAATATTATCTGTGACACTGTGCAGTGTATGAGATGAAGTGATATAAAACGTGGGGCTATTGTCCTCTCCTCTCCTCTCCTCCCCCCTCCCCTCTCCTCCTCTCCTCTCTTCCCCCTCCCCTCTCCTCCTCTCCTCCCCCCTCCCCTCTCCT
>PVKP010031673.1:0-26732 GCA_004027715.1 Plecturocebus donacophilus | reverse complement strand
CCCCCCCCACTGTCCCTCCCCTATTTCCCCCCAACATACCCCAGCGTATAGTGCTCCCCTCCCTGTGTTCATGTGTTCTCATTGTTCAACACCCGCCTATGAGTGAGAACATGCGGTGTTTGATTTTGCACTAAGAAACTAAAGAATTTGTGTGGTTCGCTTTATTGTGGTAATCATTTATTGAGGTGATCTGGAACCATACCTGCAATACATCCAAGGTATGCCTGCAATACATAAAATATATATGATGTTATAAAGTAATAAATGTTATGAACAAAAGTAGAGAGCAATGGGAATCAGAAAAATATAAATCTCTTGCTTGCAGGGGATTTGGTAAGAGAAGTAGAGCAGGGGTCGGACCCAGAAACCATAGGGCTTTGTAGGTCAAAGGAAGGGGAATTCATAGATGGTTTTGTGTAGGCAGTAGCATGAGTACAGAAGAAGATCATTTTCACTGTACTGTGGGGAATAGACAGAAGGTAGAAAGTATGAGGGCCACTTGGGAGCCCTTTGCAATAGTATGTGCAAGAAATGTTAGTAGTAGCAGTGGAAATGGTTTAAAGTGAGTAGAGTCATGATCTATTTTAAAGGTTGAGCCAGGGAAACTTGTTGATGTTGAATACAGAGTAAGAAAAAGGATGGCATCGAGAACAGCTTCAAGGTTTTTTATTTAAACAATGAAACGGGGGTAGCTTTTTTGTCGCTGTTGTTTTGAGAGGCAGAAAATGGCACATCGGGGTTGGGGGAGAGAGGAATGCCAGAAATCAAGATAGTCTTAAAAATAGCCAAAGATCAACCGAAGAATGAAAAGGGAAGCTTCACTTTGAATTTTTTTTAATTATATGGTGGTCATTTTTTTGTGTGTAATTTACTTAAAGTGGCCCTCTTATACCTTGCATTTTCCCCAGCAGTGTTCTGCTGTCAACAACTGTCTGATGTCTGATAATAGCTAAGCCCTATAGCTTTGAAATTTCAGAATGGGGAAAAGATAGATCTAAAAAATTTAATGATTAAAAAAAGATAGTGATAACCAAGCCACTTTATTACGGTACTAAACATTTGAATGTAGTCTCTAATGTTATTGCTTTTTACTAATTTTAGCTAAATACATTCCATAATACCAACAACTACCACTTATTAATTTTCTTGCTCCAAGTTCTAACAGTTTTTGTGGAGTCTCTGGGATCTTCTACATATAAGATCCAATCATCTGTGAAAAGAGAGAATTTTTCTACTTCTTTTCTGATTTGGATGCATTTTTTTTTGTCTTCTTGCCTAACTGCCCCGGCCAGGACTTCTAGTGCTATGCTGAATAGAAGTATCAACAGTAGGTATCATCCTTGTCTTTTTTCTGATCTTAGAGAAAAAGCGTTCAGTTTTTCACCATTGAGTATGATGTCAGCTGTGGCCTTTTCATATATGGCCTTTATCATTCTGACGTAAATTCCTTCTACACATAGATTATTGAGCATCTTTATCATAAAAGGTTGCTACATTTTGTAAAATGCTTTCTTTGTATCTTTTGAGATGATTATGATTTTTTCCTTCATTCTGTTGATATACTGAATCACATTAACTGATTAATTAACATCTCTGTTGCTGACATCATTAGATGTCTCTTTTTGGATTATCAAGGCTTCAGACTTCTGCTTTTTAGCCACTCATCAGTGGCTGCTGTGGGATGTATTTTCAGGTTCTAAATAGATCTTACAGGGACAATAATATCATCATCTCCTTTGCCAAAGCAGAAGATAACATTTGGCAGTAAACACCGAATCACATGCTATCCCAGTTCTCCTGAGATTTCCTTTCAAGGCCTTGGCTTTCCCACATAAACAAAATTGTTTCTTGGGTATTCCACATGAAAACCATCTCCCACCATCTTGGTGCCCCTCACTCACTTCACCTTCCCAATTGAGAGTTTGAGCATAATACTTACTCCTTGAATAATACATTTGTCTATGTGTTATAGACCTATCCCGTCACTAGAGAGGTTGTAATGAAAGAGTAATCATTCTGATAGAAATGGGCAAGTAGAGACATACATAGACAACAAGTTAAAATTGTTTAGTCAATATTAGAATTCAGCAATCACACACTAACGGAAGTATCTCAGTTTTTAAAATAATGATAAAATTATAGACATCATTAATAACCAAGTCTTTAAAATAAGACTTGGTTGAAACATATCAAGTAGATGACATCAAAGAGCTCTCCACTTTAAAAAGTAATTTCTTATATTTGACATTATGTTAAAATATTTCATGTGCATATATGCCCTCACCAGCATCTAAAAGGCTTCTATCCTGAGAACTTTCAACGTGGAACTGTTGTTTTATAAGCAAAAATGATCAACACTTATATTATTTTTTAATTATTATAAAGTTACAAATTTCAATTATTTGCTTCATTTACAAAAGGCTGTCTAGACTTAACCCTCTAAAAATGCGTGACACTTAATTTTCTGTTTAACGAAAAAGTAGAAAAAGATGATCAAATGAAAGACACTGAACCATCAGTTACTCCTCAGGAAGACATGTGGGTCATGTGTGATTTTTCAACTGTTTCAGCAGATTGTTAAAATGATTAAGTGAACAACCTGAGCTGCAACCTGAAATCCATACAAGTATGATAGCACCAGAGCCATTTCTTACCCTCTAGAGACTGCAGTACGGTTGCCTCTGGCAGCTTTAACTTGGTTGGATGATAATATTTGATATTAAAAGCCTCATGATTATCAATAAATGTTAGCTTTCTTCTCTCTTTCTAAAATAAAAGCCATTAAATCATGATTTACTACAAAAATGTGACCTGACTTTGATGTTCCCATGTGGTGCATCCATGAAATGTGAACATGAAATGCTAATATAAGAAAACATAAAGAAAGCAAATTTTACTGTTAATGGTGCCTGTTAAATGCTGGCATAAAAATACTCTAAGAAAATACACCAAAATATTAATGGTGGTAGTACCTCTAAAAGGTGATGTTTCCAAGTTTCCATAATGATTGTGGAATACTCCTGGGATGGAGAAATAAAACTTTATTAATAATATTATTATGTTGTTATTATTACTTTTAGAGTCAGGGTCTCGCTTTGTCCTCCAGGCTGGAGTGCAATGGCTCCCTCATAGTTCACCATAATGTCAGATTCCTGGCCTTAAGCGATCCTCCTGCCTCAGCCTCCCAAAATGCTGGGATTACAGGCATGAGCCATCATGCTTGGCCCAAAAGTTTATTTTTTAAAATACAAATTTTAAAAAGATAACATAATCGTATCTCACTTTACTCATTACAAATATTCCAGAAATGTTTTATAATTTAATTTTTGTTTTTAAAAAGTTTAAGAATGTCTAAAAGAAGCTAACTACTCTCCCAGTGTTTTCCCAACCATGCTGAATTACTTGTAGTTCCCTGAAGCATCATGCTAATTCCAACTCTGTGCCCTAACAGGTGCTGTTCCTGATATACTAAGCCCCTTCTCTATGTTCCTCATGTAACTATGAGTTTTCCTTCCAAACCTTCTCCAGGAACATTTTCTGAGTTCTCCAACACAATATAAATGCTTATCCTTTGGAGAAAGCCTTCAATGTATTCAACAGTAGCACCATCACGCTATAATAACTGTGCAAAGTGATTTAGCAAAGCGCAGTGCCTTCTGAATAAAGAGATGAATGAATGGATAAGCTAGTTTGACATTTCCATAATTTAAACAAATGGTTGACTTTTTTGTTTTCTCTCACTTAAGTGACTGGCTGTTTGGAGTGGTAAAAACAAACTAGGTGTCTTGACACCCTCAAAAGGGTGAGCATGATCTACACAAATTCAATCTATGCATTTAATTAAATAGCATCATTCAATAAGCATTAACAGATGGCATTGTAAGTGCCAGGTTTGGTGTTAGGCACTAGAACGTGGTAAGGAGGAGCAGTGCTTCTTTCCTCAACAAACTGAGACTAATAAGAATGGTCAGGCAAATCCACAGCTGCAATAGTGTTATAAGTACTGTGTTGAAGCATGCACTTTCTGCAGCAGGTATGGAGTCTGGGGACAAACCTTCTTGGTTCCAACAACATGTTAAACTAAAATGTAGTTTTATTTACAATATATAGCATAATAGAGGCTGTACTGGACAATTGCCTAATATCATCAATGTAAATACTCAATGTTACGTGATTAGAATGGGCATAAAAAATAGCAAAACCTGCCATTAACAATGACTCCCACTGGAATATTGGAAGACACACTGACTGTCACTCACTATAGAAACTATAGAATTGGAAAATATAATTTTATGAAGATTTTATAATTTTTTAAAACTGGTGTGAAAGTATTCTTTTCCAAATTCAGTTTGTAGCTGGGGTGAGGGGAGTAGGTAGTATAAATTTCTTCTTAAATTGTATCATGACAGAGAAGTGTTCTTTTGGGTTCCATTGTTGTAGACTAACCAAGTCACGTTTTGATATCTCAACTTTGAACATTATTGCTCTTCCTGTCTTCCAAAGAAATAAACTTTTCTCTCTCTAGAAGAACCAATAAGCACAAGCAGTTTCTCATCCCCACAGCTTTCTGTTTTCAAGCAATTTGGAGTCCCCAGGTGGATTCAAACTCAATTCCCCTTCCACTTCACTCGGGCTCCATGCACTCCCACAGATATGAGGTTGGGTGAGCACATCACACTCACTTTCCAAAAGCGTACTGAAAAATCTTCATCCAGATTAAAAGATTTTTTAGCTATTTCAGCTTCCCCAGCTTTCAGATTTCTCTTTCTCAAACTACAGAACACTGTCATTTGTGCAGAACAACATTAAGATGGGAAGTTGTGGTCTTCCAATTATGTCAGAATTAAGACATATATTATGTATTTACCACCAACCTTAAAGAACTGCACCTAGATCTAATAACCATAATTCTAAATAACCTTCCATAATCTATGACATACACAGTAGGCAGACAGACTTCTAAAAATATAACTCAATCAGGGCTCAAAAATGTTGTCCTGATTGACAGTGTATAGCTCATTAGTTGTGAAATGAAGTCCAAACCGCTGCTCTAGAATTCAAGCTCCTCGCAAACTGGCTCCAGTCTGCCTTCATTGTTGATTAACCACGTCCCTTGCAAAATCTGTAATCTATCCCCCAAAGACTCTGTGTTGTTCTCTGAGCCTTCACAGAACTCTTCCACCTCCGTGTCTGCCCTCTCACGGGTTTTCCCACTTGACTAACCTTCCTCCCATTTCAACTATTCAAAGCTAACTCATTAAAAGCCCTCCTCTCTGAAGCCTATCTAGATTATCTCATCTGAGAGCAATGTCTCTGTCCCGTACATTCTCACTCTGCTGACGTATATGTCTCTTGCCACCTCTACCATATCTTGTTCACCTTTATAAGTCAACTACCCCAACAGTTAGCACATAACAGATGTACAGTAACAAACCTATAAGTACGTGGCTGAATCTTTTCACAAAATGATTCCAAAGGCATCTCAGAATTATTTTATTTCTCCACATGGTCATACATATCCACCACCATTATTTGATAGATTCAGAGGTTGCAAGATATTGGTTAACTCTATATTCATCCTTTAACTGATATTAAATGTTGTTTTAGCAAGTCAATCTCTGACAGCAGCTTATCTGCCACCTGTTTGATTTTCATATAAAGAAAGAGTATATTAAAAATGTGACGTCTGAAAATCCTACTTCCATAAATTCAAGATAAGCAGAAGTTTAGCATACCTGCCACCTTGAATTCAATTATCTACTGCATGTGTTGCCTTCATGCATAAACTATGCCATGATGCTTAGCCACCCCTCAGAGATTCTTTAAGTTTCAACATCAGAAAATTTTAGGGTCCTATGGCATAGAATGGTAAGTACCAACATGGCTACTACTGAAGATGTTAGTTTGGAAATACTTTTAGATCATAGAGTACTTAACTGCCATACAGTCATATCACCAATAGGCTTACCTTTTCTATGAGATTTTTTTAAACAAAATGTAAAATACAGGTACTGAATTCCCACATAAAGGACAAATAAAAATAGGATGACGAATATTGCTCAGACTTTGAATTTTTATTCTGTAATCTAAGAATACTCTGAAGGACAGAAATCAAATCGGTAGAACTAGAAAATAAAATGATTTCTAAATTCTACTAACAGTAAAAAAATATAAATCTTACTAAGGTAGAAAACAAAAAAAAGATTTTCATTATTTAGTTTAATCATTTAAATATCATATTTATTTTCATACACTACAAACTCCCCAAACTACTTTGATATTTTCCCTTAAAAATAAGAGAGAAAACATGAAGCATCTGATTTTGTGATAATATAAAATTTCCTGAAAATATGTTTTTGTGGCTATAAGTGCCAATGAATATACCAAGTTCTGAATAATATGTAATGTTTTAAATGTCAATAGATGTTGTGACAACTTCTTTCACTTAAATTGTGATGCATTTTTGCAAGATACAGAGTGTACCTCCTTTAAACTAGAAAGGTACCAGCCAGCACCTGTGCCACCCACGGCCCTTGTTGAAGGTGCAGGCCTAAGAGGAGAAGGCTCACAAATGCACTCTTCACCTTCCTCCCTGACCCAGTTATAGGAATAAGAAGTGAATCTTCACTCAGAGTCAGCTAATGCACAGACTAGCCAGTGGCAAACCTCGCCCAAGTAGAAAAGGATAAACTGGGCAATCAGATTTGAACCTCAAAAATCTGGATTAGGAGATCAGAAGAATGAACTAGTGTAAGCCAATGATATGAGCGAGTCCAAGAGACGAAGCAGAAGGAGAAAGCTAATCAGTGGGAAACAAGTAAATGAAGATGCCTGGACAGAAGCAGAGCTGCCAACAGAGCAGACGTGAGAGCTGTCCAAGGTCCTGATTCCCTGAGGCTCTGATTCCAGTCACCTGCCCGCTTACGTCTATCCTGTAACCCAACTCCAATTCCACAGTCATAATGGACCTAAAATTTTGACAGACACAGAAGTCATAACGATATAATGTAACCTACTGACAGGCCCCTGTAGCTAAAAGGCATAGGCAAACAGTAATTTTTAAAAGCCCAGCTGCCTGAGTCTGAAGCCCAGCCTTGTCATTTATTACCTGTGTGGCCCTAAGCAAGTTATTTAGTCTCTCTTAGTCTCCAATTTCTCATGTTTAAAATGGATATAATAGCAATGCCTCAAAGGGTTATTATGTGAAATACATGAGATGATGAATGTGTAGTGGTTGACACAGGCAGCCTCCAATGTTAGATGATCATGAGCATGATGATAACAATGATCATAATTTCCTTTTCCACACTGGCATAATAGCTCAATAGAGAAACAAATTAGCTTTAAATTTAAGCTAACTCTAGTTACTTATTACCAGCTTGTTCACTTAAAAAACAGGTAGTCTACCATAGTTAAGATTTTAAACCTCAGATGCATTGCCTTGGAGACAGTTGTGAAGAAAGAAAAAATATATATAAAAGCAAAAACCAAAACAACTTTTTACTTAAAACCTAGATTCTTTACTTTGCTTTCTACCACCACAATTGATTCTAAATCTCATGTATAACCCATCTTCTCTGCAAAAGGTATAACTCATGCACTCATTACCCTCATGGAGATTTTATGAGGGTCTCGTCATTGAACTTTCTGCCTTCTAATATGTGCACCCTTTTTGCATTATATCAGAAGAAAAACTTATAATTCACAGTCACTTCTAATTAAATACATTTCTGGAACACACCACTGTCTGCTGAATAAAGACCAAATTTCCCCAGAATGATCGTTGCAACTTTATACAATCTGATCTCAGTTCCTCGCTTCACCCCCTACCTATGACCACCAGCTTTCCATGGTCCTTTTCTCATATCTACTCATTTTCTCTGGCTTTTTTTCCTGCCTGGGACCTTTTTCTGACTTATAGGTCTGGATAAAAACATAAGTTTTTGGCCTAAGTTTTAATGTTCAGTTCAAATGTTCTTTCTTAATAAAATGCCTCTTATCTTTATATTCTGACCTAATGATTTTATTTTCTTTGGTCAGAGTATTCTATATTTCTATTAAAAGACTTCACATTCTACTATAAAGTTATGGATACATCTTTCCCAAAAAAAGCAGTAGCTATATTTTAAATAAACAGTGATTTTTAAAAAAATAATCGTGAAGTTAATAAACAAGGTAACCCTGATATGGGAAAATTGTTGGTAAACATATTTGAAACTATTCTGTAGGATATATTTGAATTCCCCCATGTCCCCATCCACAGCCTAACTCTAATGACATAAAATAGAATCCAGATGCTAAGGGGAAAAAAACAATTGTTTAAACAACAAATATTTTCTCTATTTCAAAGGGAAACACTTTCCTAATAAGTTGGTGTTCCTGAGCACAAAAAGATGAAATTAGATATAAGGAGGAGGCCCTGAAACCCTTTACGATTAATTGTTACTGAAGGATCACAGTGATCCAAACTAGCAGAGGTTCCTTGTGCCTATTAGTTACATAGAGCTCATAAGTTAGGTACTATGCTGTTGACTGAATCCGCAGTCTGGCTCTCCACAGTTATATAAAGCTGTAAATATAAAAATGCAAAATGACCATAACACAGTAAAAAGAGCATTTCTTTTTTTTTCCCTGCCCTCCAAAAGGGCATTTTTACCGTTGATATGAGAGTAGGCAGTAGGAAGAAAATGAAAGGACTTGAACAACCTCAAGGTATCTTTCATGTATGCCTAACAAGCTGCCAGCCACAGGTGCACACACTTAGACCTGCTTTCAAATAAACCTTCACTGACTCTCGCTTCATTTCTATAGGAAAGGAGCAGCAGGTGTCTGTTGGCAAGACGTTCTCCCTCCATTTGGGTTACTGGCAACCTTTATATAGAGACCATTTGGCAGACTCCATGACATCATGCAGGGATTTTATATCTGGTATTTGTTGTGCATGCATCTCTCATGTTTTAGGACAACACTCTGATCACAAACTATTCTCCTTTTTTTCAATGATCATCAAATATTAAGACACACACAGAGGGGAAGGGAGGAGGAGGAAATGGAATAGAATATCTGTAAGTCTCTTACAGGAAAATGTTAATATTCCTCACTTCTCCAGGCAAACAAGATGACTTGAAACAACCATTACTTTTTTCTTTTTTCTCACTATGCTCCTCTGCCTTCTACTCAAGAGGCTACCCTGTTAAATAAACTAAAATACAGAGTGAACGAGTCTACTGACAAAACAAAGTTTAAGCCCTTTGTTGCTTCACCCAGCAAAGGTCACTTTCCCAGTGACTATCAGCTTCCCCAGAAAAGTCATAACACTCTCCAAAGTCAGTTTCTCCCCGCTCCAGGATTTGTACCCAAACAAAGGTATCTCTAGGAACCTCATCTCTAGTTTCACCACTAATTGGAAGACTGAGGGACAGAAGAAATCCCACAGCAGCCTCCTCCTGGGATCCTGGCTGTATACATACAACAGCTTCTTGTGAGAAGCAAAGGAACACCACTGTTAACCTGGCTTTCTCTCAAGATCCTCCAGAAAGAATTGGACAAACCACAGGCTACCTTCTTGCTATAAATAACCTCTTCCTCATTTTTACATCAGCTTATTAAATGTAGAGAATCCTCCAGCTATATCACCTGCTTTCTTTATTTCTCCATGTATCAGCAGGCCTGTCTACAGCAGCATTTCCAAATTGTGTGCATATTTGTAGTCTGTACTTTACCTTGTTCTCTAAAAAATGTATTTGATATAATTATTATTTGTCTTGTTTTATCTCTTAAAAACATGGAAGGCCAATTAGAAAGACATATTAAATGTCAACAATTAGCAAATTTCAGAGAATCAAAAATAACTGTAGAAAAAGTAGAATCAAGCCAGGCATGGTGGATCAAGCTTGCAGTTCTAGAATTTTGGGAGGCAAAGTGGGGCAGATGGCTTGAGCCCTGCAGCTCAAGGCCTGCCTGGGTAACATGGTGAAACCCCATCTGGCACACGCCTGTAGTCCCAGCTACTCAGGAGACTGATGTGAGAGGATTACTTGAGCCCTGGAGTTAAGGCTGCAGTGAGCTACAGTCATGCCACAGCCCTTCAGCCTGGGTGAAAGAGTGAGATACTGGGTCAAAAAGGAAAGAAAAACATAAAGAGAGAGAGGAAAGAAGGAAAAAAGGAAAGAAGGAAGGAGGGAGGGAGGGAAGGAAAAAACTAAGATCAATTCAGAGGTACAGGTAGGTAATTAGAAATTAGAATACCTAATGTGTAGTCCCTTATACTCTGTTAGAAGCAGGACATAGATATCAACTTCTGAACCTCCTGGTGTTTAAGGAAAAATGCAATTGATATAGGAAATATAGCACCTGAAACAAACTTCATAAAACTGTTTATTATGGATGCTCTCATATTGCAATGATGAAGGCAATGAACTAAAGAGCCTAAAGAGTAAAACCATGTTAGTATGGAATTCCTTTTTAAATAATACGTAACAGGCAAGAAAAAAACCAACAGCATAAGTTTTCATAATTCAACCAAGTATAGGGACATCAGTTGTTACTTGAGTTCCATTATGTGTCATTACCGTAATGACAGAAGTAGCAGCATCAAGAACTAGATCCTCACAATACATATGTCTGACAGCCTGCATCATTCATTGGTAAATGGGATAAGAATGTGAAAAAAAAAGTTACACTGATAATAGTTTCATAGTGAAAAGAAAAGCAAAGCCATTACTCCAGAGCAAAAGTTAGAAATAATCAAGAATAAATGTACTTAGGGACGTTAAGGTCTTACGACTATACATTTACAAGTATTTTTTAAACTCTTATTATTGAAAGTCTGACAAGAAAAACAGCTATAATTACAGATCTAAAACTCCTATCATTTTTCCCAATAAAATAATTATGTTTAAAACTCAATTTTTGATAGCAAAAGGTTTCTTAGAGTACAGCTATCACATTATAGTACAGACTGTAAAATAAAGTAACCATATTTTCAAAGCAGGAGTAACATATGGCTTGAAAAATAATATATGAATTTGGAAGTTTATTTTTATAAAAGAGTACAATTTATGTACATATTAAATTACATTTGATTTTACATTTAATGGCTTTTTATGAAGTCAGGATTGCCATAGAAAAATCTGGATTGTATATTTGGCTAGAGGTGGATCCTCTTAAGGACTGTTAAAAAAGTCTCACCCAAGTTTTTCATAGGAATCTATTCCTGGTCACATCTTTTTGATATGTGGTGAGGGACTGCATTTGGAGTCTTGGCTTCACCACTCACTACCAATCTTGGACAAATCATTTAGCTTCTAGAAAGTTTTATCTCCACATGTGTAAAATAAAGGATGACCTGGTCCATTGCAGGCCCTACACTTTTGTGACTCTGTGGGCTTTTGAGAAGAACACTACTCACCTGCCAACTTTCAGCCACAGTACAGTTGTTTAACTACAAAAAACTATAGGCCCGCCTCCACTTCTAACGTGGAATTCGCATCTGTCCTAGCAGACTTTAAATCAAGTCTTTGTGCCAATGCAAACTCACATAACTACACTCTGATGGCCAGCACTTTGACCAGGTTAATTTAATCTGTCTAAATGTTAACCTTCTGTCTGCTCACTCCTCTAATTTTCACCTTCCCATACCAACTAGTATCACAGCTGTTTTGGTGTTTGACAGCTAGGCACTCCAGCATGCTTTTTTATCTCTTAGGCATGGCTACTATCTGGGATGCTTGCTTTAATACCTTATACTGTCTTCTTCTAACACACTTTCTTAAGTCTTGTGTCTCTATAGGGACATGTTAGAAAATGCTATCTTAACTTGTTACCCCTACCCCAAATGAATCTACAGTGGGGTGATTTTAGGAAAATACTCTGGAAACAAAGTTGATGCTCATGCAACTGGTCTACCAGGGCTAGCATGATTTTTTTTTAACTCTCTACAATACCTATGCACAAACTCGTATCTAGAAATCAACAATAAATGGGAAATCAAAGTCATCACAATTTACCTTCATAAATAATACTTTCTTTCATTTTCCTTATAGGCAACATAAAGGAGTGAAAATAACCATTGTTGTTATGCTCTCAGTAGGCTTCCATCTCATAAAAAGCCTTCATATCAGTAAAATATCACTAACATTCAGTCTATCGTTCCTCATTTCCAATTTCAAGGTCTTCAGGGGGTTGACTGAACTGGTATCCACACCAAAACCTTCCATATCCAAGATACTAGTGAGTTACAAACAACAATCAGTATTAAGAGAGTTACAGAAACTTTTACATATTTACTCTGACAGGATACAAAGAACCTATGATTAGAAAAGTAAGAAAAGTCAGTTTGAGAAGGAAGAAAAGCATTCTGTCAATGGAGATCAGAAAGTGTACAATAATCAGTTGGTTGCTTAAGGAGTTTAAAATTTCCAAGTGCTTTAGAGCCCAGTTATAGCTGCCTGGGAGTCTTCATAGATGAGATGTCCATGACTAATTTTAATATTGATAGTAATAAAACCTGTCTCCTTCCAGCATTCTCCTTCACAAAATAGTTCACTGTTTGTGATAATGCAATGAAGAGCTAATCGTCTACAAAGGGCTCGGTGATATCAGAATACCGTATGTTCTCTTTAATGTTATTCCATAATGACCATAAAGTGCCTAATTGTCAATAACCAGTTAAGAAACAGGTTCTCTTGGGCCCTTAATTGCTGGATAATGTGGTGCTGTCCTTAGTACCGGGTAAAAGGAAGGTTTGTTTTTGTTTTTGTTTTTAGCTCTAAGAACCTAGGCGAAATCCTGGAAAACATTTGACAAAGTTTCTTGTGTGCTGCTGGTGGATGGATTATAGATATAAACATACAGGATGGTGTATAACTAGGCTTTCCCATTGTATACCAGCAAGTGCTAATCAGTAAGTCAATAAAATTTTGCTGGCAAGTTCTAACTCAAGTGAGGCCCCCATAGTTCTCTCATCTGATATGATCTGCTATAAGTGGTAGATGTTACACACCTGAAGGTGAAAGGGAGCATATCATACAATCTATCAGATTCAAAACACAACATGATGAAAAATCAAATTGAATTTAATAAAATGTAATTAAACAGATTTATACATAAAGCCAGGTGTGTGTGGGTTTAAATAACCCATCACCAAAGTAGAACTTGAAGACAGCCCAGTTACACAGAAGCTTATCTGAAAAAAAAACCTAGAGTCTTCCTTTGACTGCAAGCTCGGTGTGACCTAAAAGTGTAAATGGGATGATAAAACAGAGAAGCTCTTAAAAATGTTCATACATTAACAGAATAATAGTATCCAGAAAGTAAGTGGTAAAAGTTCCACTGTGCACCCTATTAGTCCAGCTACCTCTATAGTTATATTTGTTTATGGGAACTCTCTTTCACCCTAGAATCTAAAGGCATATATTCTTCCATACCACACAGCAAAATAAAACTCTGTTTCTCAATAGACTCTGGGGACACCAAGAGCAGGGAAGGAGGTGTCAGGGGCAAGGGTTGTAAAACTACCTATTGGGTACTATGTTCACTATGTGAGTGATGCTTTCAACAAAAGCCCAAGCCACAGCATTACGCAATATACTCATGTAACAAACCTGCACATGTACCCCGAGTCTATTTTTACAAACTGTGTTTGTATTTACATGCAGCAAACTTTTTCACTGATCCATTAGTACATCGCTATTTAGCTTGGCTTTTCCATGATTCCTATATTAAATATGTTCTTCAGTAGAATTTTCCTTCTACTTCTTTAAACTGTTTGCTCCAGCAAATGTCAAAAGCCAACTAATGAGGCACTTAAAAGACACTGCCAACTTCAAATCCTCTCTATCAAAAATGGAAGAAAGGCTAATTTAAGAAAGAGGGTATTTCCTCTCACTCACCCATGTGCTGTTGATTATTAAACTGAAAGTCACCACAAAATCTGTAAAACCTCTGAACTTCATGTTGACAAAGAAAAAATGCTAATCAAAATTTACTGAGAATCTATTAAATTTAAAACATTGTAATATATGATTGAGAGAATGGGCTTTAAAAAAATGTAGGTTTGAATCCTGGCTCTGCTACACGCAACTTAGCCTTGCTGTGTTCCTTAACTTCTGCAAATCTGTGAGTAGTTTAAGGATTAAGTTACTAATACGTAGCATATGTAAAGTGCTTAGTACAATGACTCGCATATGGTAAAGGGGCAATATAGTTTCACTATTATGTTGCTGCCATTGATATATTATTATTACTTATTCACTTGCATACTGAGAGACAAAGTTTAGACTTGAGATTTAGTAATTGTGCTTGTTATTCTAGTTCTGTATTTACTTACCAGTTACACTCAATGTAGTTTCTTTAACAGGAGTAATGTAAATAAGCCACTATTCAGGCGTAGAGCTCCAGGCAATTTCACTGTCAGCTGGAAATTTGACCAGCAATGTTTCAGAGGGAAGCAAAATGAGCAATTCAGCTTCTATGCAGATATCCAGAGTTAGGGAAGCATAAGGTGATTATTCATTCATTCACAGCAGAAAGATTTATGGTAATTCAGAAATGAAAAATATCGGTGTCACTAGAGAAACATCAATAACATGCTGAGGGATTTCGGCAGATGCAGGAGGAATTCTATTGGCCTGGGAATGTTTAACGTGTAGTGGACTAAGAGAACAATCTAGTTTCTAAACTTATAAGTTGGCTACTTCCATTGCTGAATCTCCTTTCCACCCACTGCCCCCTCAGCCTCTGTTACATTCTTTACATTTTAATTAGGTTGACTTTCAAACATTTATTCCAAAGAGTACCGTGTAGTTTTTCAAAGTAATCATGCAAGGAACAGTAATGGAAATTGTAAGCACAGGACTAGAGTTAAGTGAAGCAACAGCCAGTTAGGGGCTATCTAGAGGGGCCCACAGGAAGGGTAATGGATCTGCAAACCACATCATGTGAGACATGATTACATGAAACAGAAACATTAATCCTGGAAAACAGAAGGCTTAGGGAAGACATGATTGATGTTTTGGTGTAGGTGACGCGATCTTGTGTGAAAGGAGATTAGATATCCTCTGTAAACCCAGAAATGTAAATTAGAACCATGGGAAAGAATGCCAGGAAAATAGCTTTTATATTAACATAGGGAACTAATTTACAACGATTTGAGGTGTCCAACCATGACTTCCTCCTGACGATGCGGACTCTTTTCCTCTAAGAGAAGTCATACAGAGGGAGAAAATTCTGGCATGCAGCAGAGGGAGGGGCGAATGAGAAAACTTCCACTTGCCCCTTCACAGTCTAAGAGTCCATGAAGTATCTAACACAATGAAACATTTCCTTTTTAGAGAAAACCTAATTAATTGCGGAAAGCTGTCCGGAAAACGTGATTGTGTTTTATAGCTTCCATTTGCATATCTGTAAGCAAACCAAAAGCAGAAACTATTGGCAGCTTCACCTTCCTCAGTGACTTTAGTATTGTCAATACAGTAAAGCCTCCCGATTCTCCACGCAATTTGACATGAACAGAAAGAAGAAAAAAAAAATAGAATTCCACCTTCAGAACCACAGAGGTGGGTGTCTGACATTATAGGAAAGCGATGAACAGGTCCATTTCCCAGCAGCCTGTTTTTCCCTGCCACCTGCAGGGATGGAGAGTTTTATTTCAAAATGATGAACAGTGATGTTGTCTGAGCCCTCCACTCTGCCTCAATTCACTCCCCACCTGGAGGGAAAGGGAGAACACAGACAAGGTCTTATTTTGTTTCTGAAGGGTGTTTCGCAGAGAGGAAATGCCGTCGTCCTAGTTTAGAACAGACTCAAAAGCAGATCAATAGAGAGCCAGTGTCAGGTGCTCCTCATGGGCATCGACTGCTACAATATTGTCATCTGCCCCCCTTAGCTTTCCTTACCACTTTCTTGAGAAGCCCTGCTAGACTACCAGTTTTGATAGAATAACACTCCGTTGATAAAATGGGATTGTTAAAATGAGAGAAAGTTCACATGTGGAAATTGGCCATGGGGAATCCAGCAATAGCTAAGTGTGTCCCATTTGGGTCATTCCAATTTTTACTTCCAGTCTGTTAAAACAGATATATTCAAAACGACATCTAGATAAGGCCAGGGGATAAGAAGAGACTTCAGCTGGGACAAGAACTACTTTGTGAGTTAGGAAATTGGATTCATGTTTCCATATTTATAATCTTGGCTAAGTCTGTAACTGACATTCCTCATCTACCATACTGAGAACTGTGAGGACTAAAAAGAAATAATACCTCTGAGAACACTTTGAAAAGTCTAAAACACTGTTTAAGTCTTAAGATATGGCACTTTTACTATGCCTAATGGTCATGCTTTGACTGAAATCTCAACAATTTTACTGTGAATTAAGGGAATTCATATTTTCTTATTTTCATTAAGGATATTAAACCTATTTGTAAAGATAATATGATCTATTAGCAAGATTATTAAAGAGCAATTTTGAGCTTTAGATTTCTTATTTAGTACAAAACTTTTCTTTATTTTGCATCTGAGCTGTCTCTTCTTAACAGAAAAAAAATGTTCCCTTGTATTTCCCTATGTTAATAAGTTTCTGTGAAAGTTAGATGACTTCCTTACAAATAGCAATTAATATTATTGTAATAGCAATTATAATATTATAGTTTCATAAACACTGTTTGGTTCAGTGATGCCAAACAAACCAAACTGATACACTGATCTTACTCTATATATATATGTACAGTACAGACACACACACACACACACACACAGACTTGAAAGTGTTTTAGTGTGCCATCCTTTCCCCCAACAGGTAAACCAGATACTCAAATCTCTACCTAGGATAAGCAGACAATGAACAAGAAGAGTAAAAGCTTTTAAGAATTCTTCGCTTCTGCCCTGATGTTATGAAGATCGTCATTAATTGAAAAGTTACACATCTTTTTCTTATAAAGAGTAATCAAGCTTCCCACTAATCACAAGACTGGTGGTTGAAATAGCAAGATTCATCCTCAGGCTTGCGCTTTCCTGTAGCTGGAGAGCAATAGGGATGGGGAAACTCTCAGTACTAAAGTCTTGGGATTGGCTGGGTCATAAAGATCATTCCAGAATATGGGATTCTTTGATCATCTCAGCGATACTCCCCCCAGCCTCAAATGCTCAGAGCCTCTGAGCCAGTCTACCTCTCAGAAGAGGAAACCATCATTCCCAGCAAACTGACACAAGAACAGAAAACCAAACACCGCATGTTCTCACTCATAAGTGGGAGTTGAGCAATGTGAACATATGGACACAAGGAAGGGAACAACACATACCGGGGCCTGTTGAGGGGTGGGGGACAAGGGGAGGGAGAGCAGGAGGTTGAGGAATAGGGGAGGGATAGCATTAGGAGAAATACCTAATGTAGATGACAGGGTGATGTATGCAGCAAACCACTATGGCACATGTATACCTATGTAACAAACCTGCACATTCTGCACATGTACCCCAGAATGTAAAGCATAATGTAAAAAAAGAAGAAGAAGCAGAAACCTACCATCCAGCAGGGGCCCCTTCCACAGTGAAAGGCTGTTAGTTGGAGAAAGCTCTTATTACATTGCAGGACAACACAGTGGAAAAGTGACTATCCAGTAAAACTTACCCAAAACATTTGTACCCACTCAATTCATGAAGTGCTCTTTCCATACTGCAGTTTTGTAAAGTAACATAAAAATATCCATGGATTTTTCACTTTCCTTACCTTTACTAAAGAAATTGCAAGAAAATAAATTAGAAAAAAAGAGCATCTCTTGGCAGAAGGTCCCATCACTAATTCTAGTTATAGAATCACTTCCAGGATCATTAATTGAGTTATGCAAAGACTTTTTTAATAAATGCAAATGTAGAATAAACCAAATATTTATTTCTGCAAGCATCATTAAATTATGACATATTAGAAGTCATTAACAATCAACAGGCAAGGGCACTGGGTTCTGCCAGTTTAATGTTCTAAACAATCAAAAATAATATCCGTGAGGCAATTAATTTCTTACACATTGATTATTCCAATCGCCACACTAATAAGTGGGGCTAAACCAAATAAAATTAAAACAGCAGAGTAAGACACTACAGAGTGGTCCCGCTTGTAAAGGCAAGTCTGTAACCTTGAGAGATGAATTCTATCTCCTAAGTTACAGGGGGAGAGCAGGAAGTTATTCTAGCACCCTAAATGGTATCTTGAGGACTTAGCATGATCCTTACATCCACTATACATATCCCTTTCACACTCAGAGACAAGTGTACATTTCACTATTTAAGAATTAAGACCCAACAGATTGTCCAAATCAAGTTCCTAGTAATAACGTGCAAAATCAGGACCAGGATCTTCGAAATTAAGTCTTATGTACTTTCCACTCTATGAGCGATTAAACGGATGTTTGATGATCTTGGAATTGGAGTAAAATCAATTTCTATTAATTCAACAAGTTCTACAGCAAACTGCAAAACTGCCACTTTTCTCTGGATTTGAGGAACTACTTATTAATACAATATTAGTCAACCAATGTATCAAATCTGTTGTTAAAATGTTATCCGCAATTCTTTTTCTTTTTTTTTTTTTTTTTGAGACAGAGTCTTGCTCTTGTTGCTCAGGCTGGAGTGCAGTGGTGCAATCTTGGCTTACAGCAACCTTTACCTCCCAGGTTCAAGCAATTCTCCTGCCTCAGCCTCCCAAGTAGCTGGGATTACAGGCACACGCCACCACGACCGGCTAATTTTGTATTTTTAGTAGAGACAGGATTTCTCCATGTTGGTCAGTCTGGTCTCAAACTCCTGACCTCAGGTGATCCGCCTGCCTCGGCCTCCCAAAGTGCTGGGATTACAGGCATGAGCCACTGCACTCAGCCCAATGTTATCCACAATTCCAATCCTTTCTTCCTTCCTATGTTCTTCAATCTGTCAGGCATTTATTAAATATCCACTACATTTGTCAAGTGATATGTTAGATTCTATTGGAACACATGCAAATCATAAAGAGATCCTGTTCTTAAAGAACTCGGAAGATTTTAAAACACACACACACACACACACACACACACACACACACACACACACACAGAGTGACGCTGTTCATCAACCAGTTTTCCAGGGGCTGGAGGAGGAGCTTCGATTTATAGCATTTGCCAATTCCTATGATATAAATACACCTACCATGGCTAATCCCAATTTTTCAACATCAATGTGGGGTTGTAGATTCAGGGAGATATACAGGACTGTCTAAACTGGCTCTAGTGCACCACTACTGATGTACTACTGATGCGTGTGTGTGTGTGTGTGTGTGTGTGTGTGTGTGTGTGTGTGTATGTGTGTGCTAGTTCACTATATAAAAGAACTAATGAAATATTCTGGAGTTGTTATCTTAGAGTCGTGTGATTATGATTGCTTCTTCTTCTTTTCCCTTTTTTATAGCATCCAACATTTTTTACAAAGAAGATTTTTTAAGATAAGTACTAGTGGCAAGATTCTTATCCCAGACCACTTTCTCTACATAGCCTTGGTATAACCAAAATTATCTGAGGAGTAGAGAGGCTAAAATATTTTGATGGCACATCAGATTAGCTTTAGAGCCACATATCCTGGTAGAACTAAGAAAGGAAATGCTATACAGAGTGTCCAACTTCCAAGCTTCATCAGACTTCATTTAGCACTAAGCCTTTCTGAGCCCCACCAATGTAACCATATGACTGCCTAGATTTTACAAAACATAATTGCAGAGCATGCCACCTCCACACGTTCTTAATATTTTGAAATATTCAATCAAAGGATGTATCTGAAAGAAGGGGAGGAAGTGGAAAGAGAAGGATAATCCCTAAAATATAGGAATCCAGACAGAAATATTACTGCTTCTGCAGAAACCCTAGGACAGGATTGAATGACTCACCACCTGTTTGGTTCTATGGTTAAATTTCAACAGCGTCTACAGCTGTAACTCGGGCTTCCTCCCTCGTCTTTCTTAACACGCAGATGCACTTTGTTTTGGAACCAAACATCTTTGACCCATTCCAGAGACTCTTTTCTTTTTTTTCTTAGGACTATACAAATGATTAACCCTGTAATCTTTGAAGTTACTTACAGTCATGTTTAATGTAAAGAGGTAGAAGTTTTGTGGAGAGAAAATAAAACGCCTTATTGCCTGCATAATGTTTTAACATTTATGAAGCACTTGCATATAATTTATCACAGTTGTCACAATACTCTCCTGGAATAGTATCCCTGACACCTTTACATGCGAAGATAAAGAGGCTCAGAGAGTTTAAAAGACTCATTCAAGTTCACAAAGCCACAGACTGGTAGCTCACTGCCTTAAACACACGGGCTTCAGATTCCGTATTCCAACCCAGTACGGAAGTAGCTTGGTATAGTTTAGAGAAAAAACAAGATGTGGGGTTAGGCAGACTTAATTTCAAGTCCTGACACCATCATTTTCCACCCGTGTGGTCTTCAGTAAAATCCTTCTACTTTCTGGGCCTCATTTTCATTTGTAGAATGGAGAGATGATACCCACCTAATTGGACTGTTAGGAAAATCAAACCAAATAAAATCTGGTATGAAATGGGTTCTCCAAACCTTCCTTTTCCCTTTTCTATCGTTCTCTACTCCATCGCTCATGCCTCTTTTCCTTGTCCCATCCTTGGTTCAAACACAGTCATTTTGTTTCTTGCCCTGACTCGAACAGCTTCTCCAGTTGAACAACCGGAAGCTGAACAGTCATTTAACGGACAGTGTGTTCTGCCGGAATATTGCTGCAGCAAGAATCAGCCCACACATAATTGGGAAATCAGGGAATCGCCACAGTCCAACATGGAAGTCTCACTGGTCCCTGCACAGTTTTTCTTAGCACACTGTATGCTGTGCCACCAAGACACAGCATCTGAACACAAAGCACACACAGCTAGGAGGATGTACAAGTCGGGCAGAGATACGGTACTGAACGCACTGCCCATTACACCACGTTCTTCCTCTTGGCTCCATTTCACTAAATGTATGGTTTCAAATGTTTCTTTCAGATGTTTGTGCAAAAGAAACAAGCAAACACTCGAGAAGGAGCCAGAACTATTTTATACTAGGCCTGACATTGCTCCTCCGCCTGCAGATTCTGGCGCCAATGCCCCTCTAACCTCGTTTTCATAACTCAGGCAACTCAGTACTTCCATACATACTCTTCTACCAACCTACCTTCCTCTTCAATTCTAAAGGTAAAGTCTTATATTTGCTGAGTTTTGTATTTGCAGGGACATTAACATGTTCTTATAATTGTGCTAGTATTTTTCATTAGCTTGCTATTGTTTTGGTTAGGGCTTAATTATAACATTAAATGTTTTGAGTGTTTAAAATGTTTTGAGTGATCTGTTCCAATTCTATTTTCCTCAAAACGTCAGTTATTTTCAGTGACTGATTTTTCACAAAGTGAGATTTTTAAAAGAAATGCATGCATTATGTGATGGTAGGAACACTCATTTTTTGCTCTGTGTGGATATTTTTTATATATTGAGGCACCACAAATTGATGTGCTTATTTGACTCTGTTAAAATCCGACTCAGGAGGACCTCATCTCCATGGTTAAGAATGTACAATTTCCAAGATAGTACCAAGGGGGGAAATTCATACTACTTTTCATAAATATGCTCAACCAAATGATTATAAACATAAAACAGGGTACCCAATAGAGCACTGAAATAAATCTATGCAGTACTGGCCTATCTCTACAACTTTAAGCAGTTTTTGCTTTATTATGTAAAAGGATTCCATTTTTAAATCAGCTAAACTTCCAAGCAAGCAAAGACATTACAAGAAAAGCATCTTCAGCTACAGAACCTGTCACATGAGGAACCAATTTCCAGGGTAAGAAAATAAGTTCAATATTTTTTAAAGAATGTTTCCTCTTTGGCAGTATAATGAATCAGAACATTTTTATTTGCATTTATTCTTTGACATGGGCAAATGATAACCTTTCCAGGCTTTCACAGTTGAAAAATGGCAATTTTTAAAACTTGAATAACTATTTTTAAACTTGAATAATATTTTATATTAAATATACATACATATATACTGGAAATTATTTGTCAATCTGTTTGTCCTTCAGTCTTGGGATCGTACAGTGCTCTGATAAAGAACATATCATCATCACTGATTCTTTATCTCCAGTGGATTTTAGCAAATTGCCTTGCACATAATGTTTTTTTAAGTTCTGGAATACATGTGCAGGACGGGCAGGTTTGTTGCATAGGTAAACATGTGCCATGGTGGTTTGCCACACCTATCAACCCATCACCTAGGTATTAAGCCCAACATTCATAAGCTATTTATCCTGATGCTCTATCTCCCCAAGCCCCGACAGGCCCTAATGTGTGTTGTTCCCCTCCCTGTGTCCATGTGTTCTCATTGTTCAGTCCCACTTATAAGTGAGAACATGTAGTGTTTAGTTTTTCTGTTCCTGTGTTAGTGTGATGAGATCGATGGCTTCTAGCTCTATCTAGGTCCCTGCACAGGACATGACCTCATTCCTTTTTATGGCTACATAGTATTCCATGGTGTATACATACTACATTTTCTTTATCCAGCCTATCATTGAAGAGCATTTAGGTTGATTCCATGTCTTTGCTATTGTGAATAGCAATAGACAATTTAATGTTAAACATTACATTGAACCATATGCATAATTAATCAAAGTTAGAGTCTCACTGTTACGTTGTTTAAAGGAAACTACATTTATTCCTAGACGGCAAACAGATTATTCTTAAAAGGCATTGTATATAGTTGTTGAATTGGTTAAAATTTAGTTTGGTTGCAAGTGACAGAAAACACAGATTGTAATATCTTAAAGAAGGTATAAGCTAATTTTTCTGTAACAGGTCAGGTATGGTAAATCTATAAACATCAGGGACCAGTGTTGTTCTACCATCATAAACTCTCAGCTTTTATCTCCTGGCCAAGATGATTGCATTCTAGCTAGCAAGAAAAACGAAAAAAAGAAAAAGAAAGATACATACCCTTTTTTAGCACACTTTCTGAATATTACATCCCAGCTGTTCACATCTCATTGGCTGGAATATACTATCCAGCCATACCTAGCTATGTAGGAGCCTGGGAGCTATAATCTTTATTCTGATGGCCATGTGCCTAGATAAATGGAGAAGTGCCATTACTACAGATAAAGAGGGAAAAATACCAAGGACGGAGGGGTTTATGACAGTTTTATAAATTGACAATGAGCTTTGAGTCAAATCAATACAGAGCAAGTAAATTAATCTGTTTCTAATAAACTTTCAGGACAAGACCATCACATGTGTTTTAAGGCTGTAGGTAATTCTCGTTAATGAGGAGAGTTCGAATCCACTTCCAACAGATAAACTGCTTTTGTTGGAATCCATTCAAATTCCCATCCCCAATGATCTACACTAAGACTGAATACTAAGGCACATCACATTGATTAAAGAAATATGAATACAATGCATAACTGCCTGAGACCAAGATTTCAGGTGAAAGGAGAGAGCTTTTTGAAATAATCTTTTCATACAAAACTAAGTGAATGATAACTTTTCTGGTTATAATCAAACATAACTCTCTTAACCTCAGAATAGAGGGAATGCTATATAGTTACTAATACTGTCCATACTTAAGTGCATTGGGAATAAAAGATGGGGAGACTAAACAAAGCCAAAGAAAGAAAATAATAATAAACTAATTCTGGGACAGTATGGGATATTCCTTAAAGCATTTATAAGCTTCTTTAGGAGATATAGGTAGCTTGCCCCATCTGAAAACTCCAAAAGCAGTTACTTCATAGATCTCAATAACTAAAACTGAATTTATTTTCACTGTACTATTATCTTAATATTTTTCTTGATTAAGCTTCATCACTGTCATCACCCAAAAGGGTCAATTATTGAGGTTTTATTCTAATTAAAACCCTGAAAGATAAGGATGGAAAGATAAGAATAAGCAAAAGATAAGAGAAACATTCAGATAGAAGGGAGATAAAAGAAAAATAAATTAGAAGCAAAAGAAAACACTAGATATGACTCAGAGAAGTAGAGGGTGAATTTGAAAGAAAATAGTAAAAGTAAGAAAGTAAAGGAAAAGAGAGATGAAAGCAAGAACAAAAACATTAGTTAACAGAAGGAGTTACACATAAAGAGAACAAAAGGCAAAGAGGAGATTTTAGCAGGGAGATAGAAATCCTCCTTCGGGACTGGGACTGCCATGAAGATCTCTGAAAGGGAGGCGCCCTCCAGGCAGCATTATTCAGCAGGAGAAACTGCATTCCAATTTAACCAACATTTGGAGGACATCAAGCCCTATTTCTCTGTGATCCTGATTTTCCATATTAAAACGCAAAAGCTCATCGAGATATTCCACCCCAGTTACACAATCATGAAGTGGTAGAAATTGTTTGGTTTCTTAAGTCATCAAATTTGATCCTTACAACATCATTGTGAAGCAGAAATTATATGCCTACTTCCCATGGAGGTTCAGAGAAAAAATGATTTTCCAAAATTATCCTGAACAATTTGAGTCCCAGTTCTGCAACTTACTAGGTGTGTTGTGGAAAAGTCACTTAGCCTCCATGAAAGTCATCTGTATAGTAAAAATAATTCATACCAAGTCCACAGGTTTTCATATATAAATGGGAATATGTGTACATACATGTAAAAATACTTAGTAAAATGAAAAACATAATTTATCATATTTACTAAAACTAATTATGTTCAGTGTAAAAGGCTATATATGGAGTTTACATACTGCTAGTCCTTTAAACTATTAGGATTAAAAATTATGGAAAAGGAGAAGGAAAAGGAAGGAAAAAGGGAAGTAAGATAGGAAGGAAGGAGAGAGGGAAAGAGAGAGAAAGAGAGGGAAACAGACAAATCCAGTAACAATGGCTAACATTGTGCATTTATTGTGTGCCAGGTCCTGTGCTAAGTCTTTACTCATTTAATCACGACAGTGACTCTAAGAGGCAGGTATTGTTATTACTCCAGTGTGCAGATAGGAAAGTGAGCCACGGAGAGGTTTAGTAACTTGACCAATTCATACAGCTGGTTAGTGAGAGAGCCTGGATTCAAATCCACACAGTCAGGTACAAGCTCCACCTCCCGAGTTCAAGTGATTCTCCTGCCTCAGCCTCCCGAGTAGCTGGAATTACAGACGCACAACACCACACCCAGCTAATTTTGTATTTTTAGTAGAGATGGGGTTTTTCACCATGTTGGCCAGGCTGGTCTCAAACTCCTGACCTAAAGTGATCTGCCCACCTTGGCCTCCCATAGTGCTGGGATTACAGGCGTGAGTCACTGCACCCAGCCTCTGGTGCTCTTCAGTAGTTATACTGATACCGCCTGGATATTAGTCAGCTACAAACAACAGTCCTATGGTAAATAGCGAATATCATAAAAATCTCACTATAAAAGCAGAAATAGGAAAATATTAGGCCCATCAGCACACCAGCAGCTAAAAATATTATCTCCAGTCAGAGATTTACCAATGCTATTTTAATATCCAGTGGTGATAAAGGAGATCTCGGTAAATGAAAGCAACATTAGTTACTCTGATAAGGTCAAATGGGTGCTACAAGAAGGGAAAAAACTTCCAGAAGATTATTTCAATTGCTAATGAAATTGCAAATTCGCTTTGGAGCTGAGTTCATCTTTCCTAGTGGATAGTGAGCTACTAAGTAAGTGTAAAGCAATTACAAAATGTACAAAGACTTTAAAGACCTCCCCATTATCAAAAAGCTAGCTTGGAAATTTAAGCACAAACAATAGAATTTTGGTTAGACAGAAATCTTAATGGTTGTATGGTCCATGGGCCAAAGCCTTTCCTGAATGCCGACAATCCAACCTGCCTTTAAAAGCTGATAGACTGTCCAAAGAATATATACAAATGCCAATGAGCACTTGAAAAGCTGTTCCAGCATTAGGGAAATGTGAATCAAAATCACCACGAGATACCAATTCACACCCATTAGGATGACTATTACCAAAGAAACAGCAAACAGCAAGTGTTGGTGAGCACGTGGAGAAACTGGAGCCTCTGTACTGCCGGTGGAAATGTAAAACGGTGCAGCCACTATAGAAAATGGTAAGGCAGTTCCTCAAAAAATTAAAAGTACAATTACCAAGTGATCCAGCAATCCCATTTCTGGGTGTACACCCAAAGAACTGACGGCAGAGAATCGAGACAGATATTTGTATATTTATGTTCACTGCACTATTATATACAATAGTCAGAGGTAGAAGTAACTCAACTGCCCGTTGTTATATGAATGAATAAACAAAATGCAGTAAATACAATCAAAGGAATATTATACAGCCTTTAAAAAGGAGAAAAAAATCTGGCACATGTAAAACAACATGGATGAACCTTGAAGACGCTATAGTAGGGAAATAAGCCAGTCATAAATAATACAAGTGAAATAAGCCTGTCAAAAAAGAATAAATACTGATGTTTCTGCTTACATGAGGTCCCTAGAGCAGTTTATTCCATAGGGACAGAAAGTAAACTGGTGATTGCAATAGGACCGGTGGGAGAATAGGAAATTAAATTACTGCCTAATAGGTACAGAGTTTCAGATTTGGAAGATCAAGTTCTGGAGATGGATGGTGATGATGGCTGATGTGTACTTAATGCCACTGAACTGTGCATTTAAATATGACTAAAATAGTACATTTTATTATATATATATATATATATATATATATATATATATATAT
>PVKP010031672.1:0-26734 GCA_004027715.1 Plecturocebus donacophilus | reverse complement strand
TTTATGTTCTTCTCTAAATTGTCCATTCTCGTTAGCATTTCGTCAAACCTTTTTTCAAAGTTATTAGTTTCTTTGCATTGGTTTAGAACATATTCTTTTAGCTCACAGAAGTTTCTTATTATCCACCTTCTGAAGCCTAATTCTGATGATTCTTCACACTCGTTTTCCATCAAGCCTTGTTCTGTTACTGATGAGGAACCAGCATCCTCTGTAGAAGGAGAGACTTTCTGATTTTGAGTGTTCTCAGTTTTTTTACGGTGGCTTCTTGGCATCTTTATGGTTTTATCCATCTGTCGTCTTTGTAATTACTCACTTTCAAATTAGGTCTCTGAGTGGACGTCCAGCTTGTTAATTCCCAGCTCCGTAATCTATGTACTTTTCACTGTGCGACTCACAACGCTGGCTAAGACAGCAGCGTTGAAATTCGTGGTGCTTTTCTGCCCGGGGGTCTCCGGTCTGGCTTCTCAGTCCCTTTTTCAGTCAGCTGGATAAACTGCTCTGACTTCCCAGAGCGCCAAACATCCTCCAAAAGGAGACTCAGTCCCATTTACTCCGCACCAAGAGCCGCCGAGCCGAGGCGCCGGCAAAAAAGCTGCGCCAGCCGAAAGGGTCATGCTGGCAACCCGTGGGGCTCCTCTGCTGGGAATGTCCTGGTCCGTGGGCAGCAAAAACGTATCGGTAAGTGTGGCGTCCACTGGCTCTCTGCGCTTTTACTGGGAGCTGCAATCCTGAGCTGCTAGTGATCGGCCATCTTGGATCTCTCCTATTTTTCTTTTTTAAAAAAATTTATTTATTTAACTTTAGGTGCCCCTGCCCCCAGTGTGTGATGCTCCCCTCCCTGAGTCCACATGTTCTCATTGTTCAACACCCGCCTATGAGTGAGAACATGCAGTGTTTGATTTTCTGTTCTTGTGTCAGTTTGCTGAGAATGATGGTTTCCAGATTCATCCAAGTCCCTACAAAGGACACGAACTCATCATTTTTTATGGCTGCATAGTGTTCCATGGTGTATATGTACCACATTTTCTTTGTCTAGTATATCATTGATGGGCATTTGGGTTGGTTCCAGGTCTTTGCTATTGTACACAGGGCTGCAATGCACATATATGTGCATGTGTCTTTATAGTAGAATGATTTATAGTGCTTTGGGTATATGCCCAGTAATGAGATTGCTGGGTCAAATGGAATTTCTATTTCTAGATCCTTGAGAAATCGCCACACTGTCTTCCACAGTGGTTGAACTAATTTACACTCCCACCAACTGTGTGAGAGTGTTCCTATTTCTCCACATCCTCTCCAGCATCTGTTGTCTCCAGATTTTTTAATGATCGCCATTCTAACTGGCATGAGATGATATCTCAATGTGGTTTTGATTTGCATTTCTCTGACGACCAGTGATGATGAGCATTTTTTCATGTTTGTTGGCCTCATGTATGCCTTCTTTTGAAAAGTGTCTGTTCATATCCTTTTCCCACTTTTGAATGGGGTTGTTTGTTTTTTTCTTGGATATCTGTTTTAGTTCTTTGTAGATTCTGGTTATTAGCCCTTTGTCCGATGGGTAGATTGAGCATTTTCTATTTTTAACATTAATTTTTTTTAACTTTTGAAGTTTTGTTGAAAACTAAGTCACAAACACATGTATTAGCCTATGCCTTCTGCCTTTCACCTCCATTATCTCATCCCATTGGGAGGACTCCAGGGGCCATAACGTGCAGAGAGCTGTCACCTCCTATGATAACAATGTCTTCTTCTGGAATAACTTCTATAAGCTTTACAGTTAATTTTTTTTTAAAATAAGTAGAAGAAGTATACTCTAAAATAATGATAATAGTGTAGTATAGTAAATATATAAAGTAGTAACGTAGTTATTATGATAATATTGTACATACTTGTATGCACTATACTTTTATGTGACTGACAGTGCGGTAGGTGTGTTTACACTGCATCACTATGAACATGTGAGTAATGTGTTGCTCTATGATGTTATGATGGCTACAGTGTCACTAGGTATTAGGAATTTTTTAGGTTAATTATTATCTTATGGGAAAACTACTGTATATGTGGTTCATTGTGGACTGATATGTCATTATGCAGTGCATGACTGTAATTGTACTTTAAGATTGTTATGACTTGAATGTCTGCTCTCAAAAATTCAGTTGTTGGCAGTGTGATAGTATTAAGAGGGGGGTCATTAGAAGGCAATTAGCTCATGAGGACTCCCTCCTATGAATGGGATTAAGTCCCCTTATCAAAGGGCTTGATGGAGTGAGTTTATCCCTCTTGTCCTTCCACTTTTCACCATGTGAGGACACAGTGTTCCTTCACTCCAGAGGATGGAGCAATAACATGCCATGTTGGCAGTAGAGAGCAGCCCTCACCACAAAACTGAAGCTGCTGTTGCCTTGATCTTGGACTTCCCAGCCTCCAGAACTGTGAGAAATAAATTTCTGTTCTTTATAAATTGCCCAGTCCTTGATATTTTGTTATAATAGTGCAGACAGGCTAAGAAAAAGGTAAAACTTGTACTGACAGTTTCCTATGCAGATTTCAAGGGGAGCTTTATCTGAAACATAGGAGCTGGAAGGAGTTACACAGCTCATAGTCATGACAAGGACACTTAGTCTGTATGCATGTGAGGAGTTTAAATAATTATATTTCATGAAATTTCAGAGTGGGAAAAAATCAGTAGCTCTAAATATTTTATATAATATGAGAGCATAAGTTTAAATGTGTTACTAAATTAACAACGTATCATAAATAGAAATTTATCTGTTTAACATATATTCCTACTAGTTTGACATTCAAATTTGATATTCTTATTAGAAAATGAGGCAAGTTTTAAAATTTTCTAGGTTTCCTTACAATTAGACATATACCATATATCATCCAGTCTAAAGTACACAGTTTTGTACATTTGAACATCTCTGAAATTGAGATGCATCTTAAAATAAATGGTATATCATAATTACATGGACAGTAGTTTTATTAGTAATATATCTCCTAATGATTAATTTCAAAATTGATAGTGTCTTTGATTCTGTAAAGTACAATGTGATGTTTCTCAATGATATTGGTCAAACTAGGCTAGACTTGCTGCTATAACAAATACACCTACTGACCTAGGTGACAAGGGGTTTATAGCTCATTCCTATAAAGCTCAACGTGGGAAGGAATCTATCAGGGCAGATATTCCCTGTGCCATGACTAAGGACCAAGGCTTCTTCTATTTTGTACCAGCACCATCTCAGTATGTGGCTTGGACTGTCCCCACAAGCAGCAGCATAGATTGGAAGCAGTACACCCATACATAAGTTCTTCAGCTTGGAAATTACTTCCTCTCAATTTCATTGACTAAAACTAGTCATGTGGCCCAACTTTCCAGCAAGGGCATGGGAAGTACAGTCTTTCCTGTGCTCAAGGAGGAGAGAATCAGATATGGGTGAGCACTACTTATCTATGGGTGAACAGTCTATCTTAGTTATCTGACTCTGAAATTAGAGTAATGAACAAAATCCAAATACATAATTGAATGATGTGAAGTTTATGTTCCAGTTAGAGAGACTAATACTTTTATTCTTTTACAAAAGAATACATTGACTTGTACCAAAATGAACTATTATAAAATAAGCTTATTTCTTCATATTAAATAATAAAACTAATGACAAAAACAATGTATGTTTTTTAGTTTTAAATTTCATGATTACGCTTAAAAAGCAAAACTTTCAATATATGTGAGGCATTTATTAAGTTGGTTCTTAAATCTCTTAATTCAGTCCATAATATATAAAATTCTATATTGGGGGCCATATGAAGCCTTGCCAAAACTGCTGCAGAACAGGGTTATATTTGTAAGGGCAATGTTTACAGTCTGTTGTGCTCCTCATTCCTGCCAGCTAAAGAAAGCTATTATTGTAGGAAGAAGAATGGGCTCCAAAGATGTCCTTAAAATCCTGATGTCCTAAGGCTGTGAATATGTTAAGTTACATGACAGAGGGGAATGAATTAAGATTACAGATGGAGCTAAGGTTGCTAATCAGATAGGGAGATTATTCTGATTATTTGAATGGGCTCAGTGCTACAAAGTTTCTTAAAAGCAGAAGAGGGAGGCAGACAGGGGAGAACCAGAGAGACAGCAGTGAGACAAGGAATCGGCCCAACACTGGTAGCTTTGAAGATGGAGAAAGGGGACAATGAGCCAAGGAAAGCAGGTGACATTTAGAAGCTGGAAAAGAGAAGGAAATGGATTCTTCCTCCCTGATTCCCCCAGAGAGGAAGACACTCTGCCAACAAGTGTATATTAGCTCAGTGAGATCCATGTCAGACTTCTGATCTATAGAACTATAAGATAACCTTGTGTTATGTTAAATCACCAAATTTGTCACAGCAGACATGGAAAACTAATACAGCTATATTGGATTATGTCTGCTTTCAGTCAAAGAACTACCATCTTTCATTCATATGATAGATTTTTTTTTTTTTTTGCTGAAATGATTGAAATAGCTTGCTTTGGTATTTAGGCCAGACTTTAACTTAGAAATTTATGATAGGCACTGAAATCGGTTTTCTTTGATTTTTATAAAGGAACTTCCCATTTTGTTTTGTGGCATTAAGGGCTGCCTCAGTACCAGATACTAATTGTTGTGAGAGACCCGCTAGATTCACCTGTCAAACTGTTTCATTTTTTGAAGTGAAATTGCACATCTCCGGAAAAAAAAGAAAAAAGAACTTTCTGGCAAGTAATTATGGCAGCAAAATCTAATATCTTTCTTACTCATCAGTGGCAACATTTTCAACTGACTTCTCTTTTTCTCATGCTTCTAAAAAACTCAATAAAAAAAAAAGAAAAAGAAAAATAGGAAGCCTCTAAAAAGATCCAAAATGATTGTTGTGTTTCATAGTGATGTGTATAAGTGAGAGCAGTATAATAAATTTGACGTATCCTTTCCTTTATCAGTCAATTTTCCACGTCTATCTTCAGGGAAGTATGTGACGTTGTCGGCATTTGCAGCTTACCAGGTAGACTTGTCTCTGATCTTGCAGGATGTGTTCCTTGCAAACCCATCTCATTGGTCTGTGCCTTGGCATCCACATGTAGGGATAAATTTATATAAATGTGTAGTGTAAACATACCTACCTAGCTTCATAGCTAACCCTAATCATCCTTTCCTGCTAACCCCTTCATTTGTCTGATTTTTTTTTTTCTGGCCGAGGCTCCTTTAAATTGTTAATGGGAGTTCTTCTTACTGTTAAAAAATTAGCTTGCAAAGTAAATATTTGTAGATGAGTTTAAGATGCCTGCAGTCTTTCATTGCATGCATTTGTGCATGGGCATTTTGGATTGTAGAAATCAAAGCGACTTTACCCTTTTTTATATCGCAGATTGATTTTCCCTTTTGACTCTAGAAGAAATGAACAAACCCACCCCTTCTCCCAGCTTAATTCCACATGACCTGTTTTCTTGGCTTCAAATAGCATAAAACTAAATTAACCTGCTTCTTCCCTTCCACCCTCCACCTCCCACAAATCCATTTTAAGATATAATAATTTGACAATTTGCATAAGCAGTTGCTTATGAGCATATGGTGTCTAGCCTTATATTTAGCCTTCTTTTATTTGTGAGATTATACATTTTGAAGAGGACCAATCTTTGTGTGTTTATAACATCCTAAATGAGAAATTTTAGTGGTATACTTGAGAGCGATGAAAGGTGACTACTAATTAAGAAAAAGCAGATTTTAGAAAAACTTTTTCAATGTTTTCCTTGGCCCCTTTAGCTGTGTGCCATTTTGGAGGAGAGTGGGTCATTGCCCTGACTGTGATAACATGTTCCCAGGCCATCATCTTTTTTTAAATAAAATAAAATTTAAAGTTCCAGGATATGTGTGCAGAATGTGCAGGTTTGTTCCATAGGTAAACATGTGCCATGGTGGTTTGCTGCACCTATCAACCCATCATCTAGGTATTCGGCCCCACATGCATTAGCCTTTTATCCTGATGCTGTCCCTCCCTCCAGCCCCCCAACAGGCCCCAGTGTGTGTCGTTCCCCTCCCTGTGGTCATGTGTTCTCATTGTTCAGCTCTGACTTATAAGTGAGAACATGTGGTGTTTGGTTTTCTGTTTCTGTGTTAGTTCGCTGAGGATAATGGCTTTTAGCTCTATGCATGTCCCTGCAAGGGATATGATCTCATTTTTTATGGCTGCATAGTATTCCATGGTGTATATGTATCACATTTTCTTTATCCAGTCTATTGTTGATGGGCATTTGGGTTGATTCTATTTCTTTGCTATTGTGAATAGTGCTGCAATGAACATACGTGTGCATGTATCTTTATAACAGAATGATTTCTATTCCTTTGGGTATATACCCAGGAATGGAATTGCTGAGTCAAATGATATTTCTAGTTCTTGGTCTTTGAGGAATCACCACACTGTCTTCCACAATGGTTAAACGAATTTATACTCCCACCAACAGTGTAAAAGCATTCTTGTTTCCCCACAGCGTTGCTAGCATCTGTTGTTTCTTGACTTTTTATAATCACACAGGCCATCTTGTTACCTGTCCCTAGGAACTCCATGATTCTTTGGTGTCATTATGATGTCATTTGATACCTCACCTCTTACTTTTTGTTCTCAGTACATCATATCCCTACAATCATTGCTCTCTCAGCTCAAAATTCCGTCCAGTAGGCATCACAGTAAAAAACATGTATTTTCCATTATATTGGCAATACATATTGATTCAAAATCTCAGAGGAAGTACTCACAACATAGGACTGTATCATAGCACAGCAGTTTAGAGCCAATAAACTAGTTCTTTGTTACTCCAAGTGTGGCCCGTGGATTAGCGTCACTAGTATCCTGAGAAATTGTTAGAAATGCAGAACCTTGGACTTCACTTCAGACTTCCTAAATCAGAAGATGCATTTTTAACAACATCTCAGTGATTCGTAGGCACATTAAAATTTGAATTAATTCGAGGTTAGCAGTTTTCAAATTTTTTGGCACCAGGACAGCTTAACACGCTTAAAAATTTGTTCGAGACACCAAAGAGCTTTTGTTTACATGGTTATATCTATAGATATATACTGTATTAGACAGTAAAACTGAGAATCTAAAAGTAGTCACTTAAAAATAACAGTAATAAATTTATACATATGAATAAAATTGCATACTTATG
The DNA here is from genome assembly GCA_004027715.1 of Plecturocebus donacophilus. Taxonomy (NCBI): domain Eukaryota; kingdom Metazoa; phylum Chordata; class Mammalia; order Primates; family Pitheciidae; genus Plecturocebus; species Plecturocebus donacophilus. The sequence continues at coordinate 19,557 of PVKP010031672.1, read as the reverse complement.
AAAGTTAACTATATTTTTCAAAATAAAAAATTTACTAAGAATAATGGTGTTAGTTTACATTTTTACATTTTTTTAATGGCTAGCCTAAGAAAAGGCAGCTGTAGTCTCATACCTGCTTTGTATTTAGTCTATCGTGATATTCCATGCCATCTAGCCTCTGGAAGACTGTCTACTAATGATAGGACAAGAGTGAAAAAGACAAATGACATTTTGGTATTGTTAGAGTTTGGACTTCCTGAAAAAGTCTCAGGGACTTCCAGGGGTTCCTGGACCACTCTTTGAGAACTTCTTTTCTAGGCATAAAATGACATTGCAAGAGCTAGTATTAAATATTCCAGAATATCATGAAAAAATTTCTCCATTTGTACTACACTATTAAACAATTTTTAATAAACCAGAAAAGGAATAATGAAGCAATAGGAATGCATTTCATAAATACGGTACTCTAAGGTAAAAGCCCTACTTTATTTGAATTTCATGGCTGAAATCATTAATACACAGAATTAATGTTTTCAGTGTTATTGTAACGATCATAAAATTCTACATTCTTACTGAGATGATGCACATTTATGCTTTAATAGATACCATTTTATGTGTTAAGTAGGTAGGTGCAAGATCTTGAAATTGTTGGGGGGCCTCCTATGGGGATAATTGTGTGGTGAAGTACAGTCATTTACTTAAAAATTTCTCCTGAGAGTTTGAGAGTTTCTAAATGAATCACCCAAATGCCTGGCTCCTGCATTCATTAGGCACAGCAGTTTTTCATCACTGAAGAATCCCAAATAAGATGCAATTGCCTGATAAATAATTTTGTGTTACTTGTCAACTTTTCAAAAAAATAGTCCTTGGAGAGCTGTGGTATCAGCAAATGCAATCAACACATTACAGCAAGTAGATATGCAGGTTTATCATCATGGAAATAAAACTTTCAGGCCCTGGGAGGTGCGGTGACAGTGAAATGTGTTCTGCCCCTGGTGGCATGGATTTCAGGGAATATCTTTAGATGGATCGCTCTGTGTCAGCATTGATAAATTACACGTATAGTTTTATTTCGGTTTTCCAAGTTATATTCTTAAATGAATGTATTCCTTTTTTTGTTTAATTTTCTCTTGGAAAGATAGATAGTTATTTTTAGTTGAATAGCTTATGAAAAATTAGGTGCATTTGACAATGGCACTTAATGTACTGCTGGAATAAATACAGTTCTAGTTGAATGCACAGCAATAGCATGATGGACCCAAATTTATATTTCTATATATATGCACCTCTTCCATTGTCAAGATTTATTACATCCTAGAGAGTTTTCTAGGGGTTTTCAATAGGATCTTATAAATTAAGAACTTAGAGTCAGAAATGCATAATATTTTCTTACTTCAACACTGATAATTTTTCTCTTCCCCATTGTTCAAAATAGTCATATTCATTTTTTGAGTGAAGCCACACAATATTTACACTATTTACATTAAGTTTTTATGAATTTATATTTTATAATTATCTCAACATTTTAACTGTGAATTTTGTGTTTTAAATTGAGTTTTAACAAATGATTAACTAGGAGAAACCACAATATTTACTAAATACAAAATATATTTTCCCTTTTTATTTTTCTAAGAAACTGACATCCTACTGATTATGCAATTGAATGCATCTTTTCAAGTTTGTTTTCTTATATAGTAAATATAAAGCAAGAAGTCTGCATGGTATAGCGAGAAATCAAGGGATACAGAGTGAAAAGACCTGAGGTTGAGTCGAGCCTTTCCACATTGGCTGTGTGATGTCAGACAAGTTCTGAACCTTTCCCAAGTTTCAATATTGTCATCTATAATATGGATTCTGAGATTCTATTGAGCTGCTCATAGTAATAAACATGGTAAGAACCTCCAATTGCCCAACTCTGAGGAGCCCCCATCTCAAGTGCTGCATTTGCCTCCAGCTAGTCTCCTGCCTCCAACCAGTTCATTCTCTACATGCCTATCAAAGTGATCTTTTAAAAATGTAATTCAGAGTTTGCCATTGCTTGCTTAAAACCTCTATTAGCTTTCTTTTGTATATAGGATACACAACAGAAAACTTTCACATGGTCTACAAGGCCCCTGCTTACCTGCTCTTCTCCACCCCACCTTCAACCACATGCTACACTCTGTCTCACTCCACGTATGGTGACCAGCTATCCCAGTTTGCCTGAGACTTTCTCAGTTTAAACACTGAAAACCAGAATGGCTGGCCATTCCACTCCTGATAGTCCAGCCATATTGTTCTCTGGGTGTGCCCACATCTTTCCCATCTTTGAGAAGTCTGTCTTGGAAGCCACATTGTATGACCTCACCATGTACCTAGTTCATGCCCATCTATCCTTCAGGCCTCAGTTTAAAGGTCCTATTTGCAGAGAATTCTTCCCTGAGCCACAGATATAAATTAGATCTCAAGTGTTAATCTTATATTAGCACCCGCAGGGCTACTGCATACAGTTGTGCCTGCTGTGTACTGCAAAACATCATCCATAGATGATGTGAAGATGGACCCTGGAGTTGTGCCATGAGTTGATTCTGAAACCCTGTTCTTTTCCTTTATAGCACCTTTATCAGTTGTGATACATATTATGTCTACAAATTATAAAGAATACATATTTCTGAATATATACATAATTGAAGAAATTTTTATACATTCTATTAGTATGTAAGTTTCATCAGCGTAGGAGCTCTGTCAACTTTGAGAATTTTTATACCCATTAACTAGTACAGTTATTTATAAAATGTGTCCAGTAAATATTTGCTTAATGAATGAATGGAAATATATTTTATGTGGGTTTGGTGACTATTATATGTAATAATATATTGAAAGTCCTTTTTAAGTTATAATTATGATAAATATTAAATAGAATATGCAAAATGATCATTAATAAAATATCTAGGTTCTGCTGTGATATAAAACTCTTAAATGTTTTTTCAAATACCCTATTAGCAGTCCTTAAGACTTTCCAGACATATGCAATGATAAACAGATCAATGGAGCAAAATAAAGAATCCAAAAAATTGCCTAAATATTAATTTAGCATATAAAAATGCATTGTTTTATTTAGTGAAGAAAGAAGATTTATTTAAATAAGTAGTGTTGGAAAAATTGCCTGTTTGGAGAAAAAAATAGATTCTTACTGTATACCACACAGAAAAATAGATCTCAGTAAATTAAAAATTTAAATATTTAAGATATGAACCAAATAATAAAAGAAGATATTGAAGAATAACTTCATATTCTTGGAGTAAGGAATGTCTTCATAATTATGAAATAAACCCAAAAATCATAAAGACTTACAGAATTGCCTAAAAATGCAAAATTTGTTTTTCTTTTTTATTCTTTTAGAAAGAGTCTCACTCTGTCTCCCAGGCTGGAGTACAGTGGTGCAATCTCAGCTCACTGCAACCTCCGCCTCCTGGGCTCAAGCAATTCTCCTGCCTCAGCCTCCTGAGAAGTTGGGACAGGTGTCCACCACCACACCCAGCTAATTTTTGTATTTTTAGTAGAGATGGGATTTCATTATATTGGCCAGGCTGGTCTCAAACTCTTGACCTTGTGATCTGCCCACCTCAGCCTCCCAAAGTGCTGGGATTACAGGCATGAACTGCCACACATGGCTGCAAAATTTCTATATAGCAAATGACATAATAAAATTAAAAGGCAAATGAGAAATAACAAATTAAGAAAACATTTACAATTCTTACATTATGTACTGGTTATAATGTATAAAATATATATTCTACCTACCCCTTTAAATCAGTGAAAAAAGAAAACCCAACAGAAAAATGAGTGGAGGAAATTACCAATTTTATGAAGAATCTCATAAATGGCTAATAAAAAGTGATTTAACCTTATGAAATAAATAAAAATAAAACTGTAACATGTCACAGTTTTGTAAAATGGGAAAGAGTTACAAGACACAATATACAAGGTTAACAAAAGCACAGAGGGAAACAGGATTTTTATACATTGTTGGTAAAATGCATAATAGTTTTGAAGAAATATTTTATAACCTTTAAAACAATATTTTTACTCAACAATTTTTAAAAAGATCATATGTAAAGAACTTTTTTGGATGTTGAGAATACAATGCTTTTTTTTTTTAGTCCCTAACCACTTGGAATGTAACATTCTAGAGGAGAAGTTAGAAAATGAATAAAAAACTACAAATAGAAGTAAAATATATCTTATAAAAGACAATGGCATTCTACTTCTGATAATGTAGGTTGGGTAATGCCAGCAAGATTTCCGTAGATGAGACTAGTTTTCAAAAAGCTTATATGCAACTAAAGCAGAAATTAATGAACTGAAAGAAAGGTGAGAATATGTTACAGTATTGAGGGACAAAACAGGGAATTACAGAAGAAAAGGCAAAGACTTGGGGAACACAGTGAGATCTAATATCACGTAACTGGAGTCCCAGAGAGAAACAGTATTTCAGGAAATAATGGGAAATTTTTCCAGAATTGATGATAGATATCATTCAACACATTCAAGAGACCAACAAATACCAAGTAACAAAATAAAGAAATCTATAGCTTGATATATCATATTAAAACTTCAGACAACCAATGTAGAGATTTTTAAAGAATCTAAAGAAAAGCCAAGGAATTACTTTGAAATGAATGACAAGAAAACTGCTAACCTAAATAACAATAGAGAAAGGCATAAGTGATTGACATCTTCTGTGTACTGAAGGAAAGTAATTTTCAACCTGTAATTCATAGAGTAAATCAAGATAATGAAAATTAAAGCCCACACTGATATACCACTACATACCACTCAGGATAAAAATGTACAAGTTTGATAATACCAAGTGTTGTTAGGGATGTGGAACTACAAAGACAAATTTTGCTTCCATTACTGGTGGGAGTATAAATTGGTGCCTCTTCTTTGGAAAATAGCTTTTGGCATCATCTAGTAAAGCTGCACACCCTATGGCTCAACAATTTCACTCCTGGGCGCATTGTTTATAAACATATATGCATATGTGTGAAAGTGACCCAGCAGTCTCATAGGCAGTTATTTTGGATAGACATAGAAATTGACCCTTCTGCTCTTAAAGCTCTAAACTTGTATTTGTTATATCTGAGTGCCTTCCTCAGAAGAGGACCATCAGATCTCTCAAAAAAAGTAGTAAACAACCAAAACTCGCCAGATGCCTCCTTGCTCCTCCCTAGTTGTTTTCTTATACATTGTTACATTTCTTCCCTGCTATATAAACGCCTAGATTAGTGAGTCAGGGAGATGGAGTTGAGGCTGAGCTCCCATCTCTTTGGCTGCAGCACCTGATGAAAGCCTTCTTCCTTGGCAGTACTCACTGTCTCAGTGATTGGCTTTCAGTGCTGTGAGTGGTAGGACTTAGACCCAACCCCTGGTGTTTTGGTAACATGTACACCAGGAGATATTTACAAGACTGTGGTAATAGTCTCCAGAAACAGTGAAAATCCCTATTAAGAGCATAACAAATACATTATAGTATATTCATACAATGGGATGCTCTACAGCAATAAAAGTAAATGGACTTAAGCTCTCTGTAACAATTTAGTTAAATCTTGTAGACATAACTAAAAGAGCAAGATACAAAAGATTCCCCAAGATATGATTTTTTTTATATAACCATTAAACCAGGTAAACCAGACAATGTCATTTAGGAATTACGTATATTTTGGAAATAATAAAGAAAAGGAAATGCTTACCATAAAAGTTAAAATATTGGTTATTTCTAGGGTGAAAGGCAGGCTTACAACTAGAAAGGGATATGGAATACCGAAATTGGGTGGTGTTTCGGGGCCACTGGTTAATTTTAAATTTCTTGACCTATATAGTAGTTTTGCAAGTATTTGCTTTATATTTATTCATTATATTGCACTTATCTAGTCTTGTTTAGGAGGTATCATTTTAGTAGAGACAAACGAAATGAGAGAGCAAACTATGTACATATCTAGGGGAAATGTTCTCTCTGACAGAAACGTGCTTCTCCTTGTACCCAGCATTTTCTTGTAGTAGTTTTTCATCCAGAAATACCTCTACCAAGTTTGCAAAGTTATGTGTTCACTGCAACATTGGAGTGTGTAAGTAAATTTAGGTTGAGAGTTTATCATGAGTGGAGATTTTTCTCTGAGCAAATGCTAAACAGCAGGTTGTAGGAATGTCTGTCCCTCCAGTCATTTTTTTTTTCTTTCTGGCAGGCATCCTGTAGAACTAACTACTCTAAACCAATTTAATGTTAATTTCTCATGAAATCCTACAACACATGAGGAATGTAAATTCAGATTTTAAATACAATTCACATTTGAGTTTTAATGTCTCATAAGTCTTTTTTTCCCCTACCTGATGCCCTGAGTGAAAACAAAACTGTCTTGCGTCTCCCTGAACCAGTGGGTAGAAATTGTTTAGTTAGTGGATAACAGAGGGTACAGGCTTTAAGAACCTCACAGATTCTCACACAGAATTTTGTCTCCTGTCCCTGTGTGGCTCTGCAGGAGGGGTTTATCGATGAGGTTTAGTGTTTGAGTAAGACTTAACTTGGTAAGCTGAAATCAGATACTAAAAATGGTTTCTCCCTTCTTGGGCACTTAGAATCCAGAACAAGCTCAATAAGATTTTTCTCTCATCAGGTGAAAAGGCTTCTGCTTTACAATGGGGATCCTAGGCTTCACTGACCACAAAGACTTGTAGAATTTCCAAAATTACTATGGATGAATACATTGGAAGCAGCTAGAGATTTGAAGGAGAGGCTGCTCCTAGTGGTTTGTTTGTGGAGAGTTACCGGTAGCTATTTGTTGTCAGATTAAAGGGTTAAAAACTTTCTTAAACAATAGATAGTAAGTATTTTAGGCTTTGTGACATATTATCTCTGTCACAATGACTGAACTCTGCTGCTTAACTCTGGCATTGTTAAAGAGAGAAGACAGCCATAGACATTATAGGCTATAGCTGTGTTCCAAAATAAAACTATTTACAAAGGCAGGCAGCCCAGATTCGGCTTCCAGGCTATAGTTTGCTAACCCTTAGTCCCATTACCTTTGTGTTCTGAGCATATTGGTAGATATCCTAACAGCACTGGAAATGTAAATTTGAAAATAAAATTGCTTGCTAGACATTTTCCTTCCCTTTATTGAAACTTGGCTTCAGCCATGCTGAAACAAAAATTTTCAAAACTGTGATATTATGATATATACACACACATATAAATGTATATTGTATATGTATATATATATATAGCATATATATATATACACATATATTATATATATATGTGTATATATATATAGTTTTCACCCATGGTTCCTGGCTCATAACTTCCATAGCCCTTGTTTAAGTAAACAGAATCCCTCTCTCTGACCTTCTCCTGTCCTCCTTTGAGTACCCACCCACAGGAGAACTCTAATCTTACTGTGAGTCACCAACTTTCATTCTACAGAGGGTCCTGCTCCATACCCTGGAGAAAGGATGCTGCACAGAGAGTCTAAGAGGAATCTAAACAAACAGGCTTTGCTAGGTTTCGATCATACCCTTTTTGTCCAATCACATTTTGACGTGATTGTCCATGCTTTGACTATGCCTATCCAATGAAGTCTACAAAAAACCCAAAAGGACAGTCTGCCCAGCTTCTGAATGACTGAACACATGGAGGGTCCTGGAGGGTGGCACACCCATGGAGGGCATGGAATCTCCATGCCACTTCCTCTATACTTTACCCTATGCATTTCTTTATCTGTAGCCTATGTCCTATCCTGTATAGTAAATCAGTAAACATCAATATTTCCCTGAGTTCTGTGAGCCTCCCTTGCAAATTAATCAAACCCAAGGAGGGGGTTGTGAGAACTCTTTATAGCCAATGGATCAGAAGGCCTGGATTTGTGACTGGTGTTTGAAGGGGGGCAGGCAGTTTTGGGGACTGAGCTCTCAACCTGTGAGATCTGACACCATCTCCAGCATCTCCAGTGTCAGATATTATAGATAGATGTTATAGATAGTCAGAATTTAATTAGGGGACACCCAGCTGGTGTCCACTGCAGAACTAATTGCTTGTTTGTGGGAAAAACACCCACACATTTGGTTACAGATGTCTTCTGTGTTGATTATTGTCTTGGTATGAGAGCAGAGGAAAATAGTTTGAGTTTTTTTTTTAAATAAATACCGTTACAATGCAAATGTACAACACATCTATTTCTCCCTACTTATTAATTAGGGCAAAATTAATTTTCTAGTGGGACGACTTAGCGTTGCTGTTTATGAAAATAATTTGATGCAAATCAGTAGGTATGCCCTGGGCTTTTCATTGTTTGCAGCATGAGGACCGGGGAAGTGCTCTTAGGGAATCAGGAGCAGAATATTAATGGGCAGAGGGCACTGAACCTGTGACTTCAAGATTTTCTCCACTGAGGGTGCTAATTTTTGGGGAAAGTTATCAGCTAAACATGAGTTACAGTTCAATAAACACAATGGCCAAGCAATTCAGGATGATATGTAAAAGGCCCAGTCCAGATCAGGAGGCCAGGTGGACTGGGGATAGGGATGAAGGTGAGATTCACCATCCTTAAGGAACTAACGTCTGTGTGGCAAGATGCTGGAGTTGGGTGGGCTTGGTGCAAAGTGAACTAAAGATTCACTTGGATTTGGAATGTGGGTTTGGTAAAAGCAAAGTCACAAGTGGATAGGGCCAGATCAAATTGAAATGTAAATGGTAAATAAGAAGTAAAAGTGTTGGTTCAAAGAGTTGAGAGCCAACAAGTGTAGGAATGCACTTTGGAATCAAGAACAGGTAACCATCTTGGCTTTCATTACTCATTCTCAGTAGAGGCATGTAGCAGGAGCCTGTCTTTTTAGAGGAACCACAAATAGGTAGAACTGGAGAAAGCAGAATAGGAATCAAGTGTCAGGGAAAAAAAAATCTCCCCTAGTATAGCAGTTGCTATCAGTGATGCGTTCATATTCTGTTTGATCCCTTTACCATTTCCCTGTGCTTTCTGTCCCAGCTCTGTCTCTCTTTGTGGGGGCTTCTTTCAAGCACCAGAGCTTGCTTTGCCTATACTTAAAGAGAGACAGAAGGACCTGGGAATATATACTTCTCTCCCATACCCCCAGCCCTCAAGAGGCAGACTTTTCAAAGTGACTAATGTATGGAAGAGCATAAACACTCCAGTGCCTCCATGTCCATTGTCTCTAGAGCTCCGGGGCATTAAACCAAAGTTACGCCTTGTGGACCTCTGCTTGATACTGCCTTCCTGATAAATAACTTTTACAAAAATTCTCATCTCAAGAGTCTTTTTCTAAGGAATCCAACCTAGAGACACCTAGCTTTTCAAAAATTTGGAAGTAATTCCTGGTTGTTATAGGAGATCTGGTGGCGTTTGCTTATCAGTTTTCCCTGAATTAGGCTTTACAGTTTTTTAAAAGAATATTGATGATTTTATTGGTGTATTGTCTGTCTTACATGATAACCATTTGAATCACTGTGTATCAGTAAGGAAAATGATTTTAATGACTCTCCAAGCCCTTAGTGCTGACACTTTTTCTGTGGTTACAGTATAACACAGAGCATCCACATCCACCAAAAGAAGCCTTGTGCAAGCATCACTCCGTAAGGGGGCCTGGTCACCTGGTTCTGTCCATGACGGGCATCAGTGTCTCCACCCAAATAGGCAGGCTCACCAGAGAGGTCTGAAAACTTCAAAGTGAAGATGACAATGATTTTCTGAGAATGACCGAGGAGAACTCTACCAGAGAATTGTAGACAGTTTACCATGAATACTTCGAGACAAAGAGCTTTTCCAGATAGACTGCAGATGCTGATGGTAGTTGCAGGTTTCTGTTAAGAGACTGTTGATCACCCTTGCCAAAAAGTCAACATCTTAATGTCAAGGTGTTCCTCAGTACTGGAAGAGGCCTGGAATTATACCATTTAGGACTTTTGCAATCTTTGTGGAAGATCTGAGTTCTCTGGCAACTTTATTCTCTGTCAGAATTCAAGTTGGAAAAGAATACTCCTGTTAGATGCTGTGAGAGTTAATTTTACGTGTTTGTTTGGCTAGGCCACGGTAGTTTGGTCAAACACCAGTGTAGATGTTGCTGTGAAGGTATTTTTAAGATGCAATTAACATTTACATCAGTAGACTTTGAGTAAAGCAGACTACTATTCATACTGTGAGTGGGCCTCATTCAATCAGTTTAAAGCCTTAAGAGAAGACTCATCTTCCCCAAAGAAGGAATTCTGCCTCCAGGCTTCCTTTGGACTTAAGATTGCAGCATTAACTCTTTTCTGAGTATCCAGCCTGTTTCTCTACCCTGATGGCCTACCTTGCTGATTTTAGACTTGCCAGCCCCCATAATTGTGTGAATGTGAACCAATTCCTTAAACCCCAGTTCCCCAATCCTCTGCACACACACACACACACATGCACACACACACACACACGTGTGCATGCACACACACACATCCCATCCCATCTTGCTGTATTAAGTCTGCCTCTTCACATTGCTGAGCTAAGAATGTCTTAGCCAAAGCATCTTCTAGCAGTTTCCTGAGTGGCCCCAGATGGCTGGTTAACAGAAGGGTGCTGCCGGTGGGAGACCAGTGTTTTCCAGGAGACCAGAGGTGGAAAAGAGAAATTATGATGTTAGGATTTTACTGAAGAGGAAATCTAGTTTGGCTTACAAGGTGTTCTCTCTGCCGTCAAACAAGTTGCTAAGTGCATTCCAATGTACATGACAGAAACTTTGTTAAAGAAAAAATACAGCCAGAGAAAAGTAAAGCAGAGGAGGGAGAAGCCACCTATGGTAGCAATTGAAATCCTTCAGCTGTGGTGGTCTTAGTTAGAATCTTACTTTTTGACAAATATTTGAAAGCAGTGGTCTGTTCTGCTACTCTAAGTGTGGTTTATGGACCAGCAGCATCTCTGTCACCTCAAAAAGCATGTCAGGAATGCAGAATCTCAGGCCCTATGCCAGTCCTGCCAACCTGAACCCAGATTTCATCAAGTTCCCCAGATGATTCATGTGCACACTGGTTGTAATGCAGTGCGTGTTTGTGTCCCCCCTAAATTCATAATATTGAAACCCTAATCCCCAGTAGGATGATATTTGGAGATGAGGCCTTTAGGAGGTGATTTGGTCATGAGGGTAGAGCCCACAGGATGGGATTAGTTCCCTCGTAAGTAGAGACATGAGAAAGCTGGCTTCCTGTATCTGTTTCTGTGCTCCACCACGTGAGGACACAAGAGGACAGCAGTGTGCAAACCAGGAAGGGAGCCCTCACCACACCGCATCTGCCAGCACCTCGACCTTAAACTGACTTCCCAGCCTCTAAAACTGTGAGAAATAAGTTTCTAAACCAGGAAAGAAGTTTCAAAGAAGTATTACAGTTTTTCCTGAGGGAAAATTGTCTTGACATATAGGATAAAAGTGCAGACTCTAGATCTTGAGGGAGACCTATTTCCAAAAGGATCATGGACGTGTGTGTGTGTGTGTGTGTGTGTGTGTGTGTGTGTGTATAGCAGGGAGTGGAAAGCTTTTAGTACACTCAGTCAAACATAGAGATGTCACTTAGACACAGCAGAACCTGCTGTCCTATATATAACAAACGGTACTGTACTATATTGTACTTAATTTAGCCCTCCAGGAAGGGTCATGAATATGCATTTGGTCTAAGAAAATTATTTCTTTTCACAACCTCATATGTGATGCCGTAGGCTAAGTTAATCAATGTTAGTTAAATTTAGCCTAGTTTTGAAGGTTTATTTTAGAAAAGGCCAAAGTACTAACCTATAGCTTATTGTGTGAGAAAAGAAAGCATTGAAGAGACGGCAAACCAAGCAACTGATGTGCACCCACCAAGAATATAAACATATTGTTTGTAGTTGAGGTCCAGTTCCACTTGTGGTTAGTGATATTATTCTCAAGGTTGACTTGATCCCTGCTGTGCCATGAAAGATGCTGTCTACATGGGGATGTTGGGGGTCCATGAGCTTGCCTTTCTCTGGGGTGAAGGCTGGGGTTGGGCATTTATTCAAACTGTACATGTAGATAAGGTGTAAAAGAAGGCAGAAAAGGGCATCCTGCAGATGAGAAGGTTTGATTGGACATGTCCTTTGATATGGCACACAGTGACATGAAGAGGCCTAGGGCTGGGGTGCGATGGAGTCACTACCTCTCCCCTGTTACGTCCATGATTGTGGGAGCTGGAGCATTTTCAAGGGTCTGAGATTCCACCTTCTCTTTACAGAGGTGAGGATTGGTAATGGTAGATGGTGTGCCGGCCAGGAGAGGAGCTGAGGATCAGAGAGGTAAAGTGACTTATATCCCACAGCTTCAAAGAAACCTGGCCAAACTGAAATCGGAGGCTATGGCCCCTATTTAGAGAGAGAACAGTCTAGAACTGTGCTGTCCAGTAGGATTTTCTGCAGTGTTGGAAATATTCTACAATTTTATCACAGGTGGCTATTGAGCACTTGAAAAGTAGCGAATGCAGCTGAATTTGTCATTTTATTTAATTTAAATAACTTTAATTCAAATAGCCACATGTGGCTAGTGTCTACCGTGTGAGACAGGTCAATTCTAAGAGAAGTGGCACTTTAAAGAAATGAAGTGGGAAAGCAAGAGTGAATTCAGGGAAAAATGCAGAGTTCAGGTTGTGAAAACCAGGATTCTGAAGGTACTTATGAGAACTGTCTGGAAAACATCAAAAAAATAAAGCTTCCTAGATCCAGACCAAGACTGCCCAGTCAGAGTCTCTTTTGGTACATACCTTTAAATGAGAGCTACCATTATTCATTGGTAAGAAAAAGCAGATCTGGAAATGTGGGTTACAAATGATAAAAGGTCTTGCCTGCCAAATTTAAGATTTTGTGCTCAATTTTATTGGCAGTGGCGGCATCATTGAAAGGGGAGAGTCACATGGTCAGTACATGGGGCAAGGCTTACAGCAGCCTGTGTACGACGGGATGCCAGTGGAAGATTGGAGATGACTGCAGAGCTGAGTGTTAAAAGATACCTAGAGCGTTCATTTCTCCCTCAAAATATGAGTGTGTTTATTTCACTAGGGGCTGCCCATATTCTTCCCTGGCTTGAACATTGGTTCAAAACATTTCTTAGCAAATATGCTGATGCTTGCCTCCAGTCCCACTAAATGTTATGGTGATTGAAAATTACAGCTACTTCCCTTGGGTGCAGAGGGAGCTCTTTGTAATGAAATAGAGATGGAGCAGCCATTTGGCATGTGGAGTAACAGCTTCTCTGGGACCTCCAGCAGGGCCCATGGTATCATGAAAGGGGATGACTCACCAGGGGAAGGAACAATTGCTGGTCTTGGAGTGTGCCCTTCCCTCTCTATGACTTCTGAGCTCCAACGAGCAATTTTAACTGCTGCCACCAGGAACTAGGACACCGTGAAAACAGTGTTGGAGGGCCAGCCAATGACTCACTGCATAACCCTGATAAACCATTTCACAGTTCACAGTGGGGAGAGAGATTGCTTTTAAAAATTGAAAAGGAAAAAATAAAATCCAATATGTGTTGAATGGAAGTCTTGAGGTGGACAAAATGCCTTTTCTCAAACAGCAAAGTTTCAAAAGAGTCCATTTTTTTTTCATTAGTGCTGGGGAAGACATGGGGGAGTGAGAGACTGGATATCTTTATTAGCTCCTGGGAGAACAGAAAGCTGGGGTTTCAGGAGTGGTTTTTATCTCGTTGGAATAGTTCAGCTATCGTCCTGAAGGACAGGTGACCTCTGCCTGAGGAGTGTTTTCCTCTAGCTCTGCTGTTGGCCCTTTGTGTGTACAGTCACACATCACTTAAAAAAGGGATGTGTTCTAAGAATTGTGTCCTTAGGCAATTTTATCATTGAGCAAACATCATAGCGTGTACTCCCACAAACCTACATGGTACAGCTATCCTAAGTGTCGGGTGAATTTGGTGTCTTGCAGAGCACATGATTGGCCACCATCTCACTCTGGCCCCTCCTACTCTCTTTCTCTCCGTCTTTCTGGAACAAGACCAAAGCCCCCTCTTGTTGCTGGCAGAAGGGATCATATCATTTTCTTTCCCTGTACTTTTGTCAGGTGTTTTTCTAGACACAATTTCTTAATTAAAAAATTCTCACAACAACTATTATAAAAGTGAATCTTTCTTCCTGTTAAAGTAATGATAACTGCCCTTTTATGGAGTGCCCACCATGTTCTGGACATGATGAAAGATGAGGCATTTGAAGAAGACTTTGAAAAGGGCCAAGAGGAAATTTTTTCCAGAGAGAAAAAAATTTAGTCATCTGAGATACAATTGATATCTGACAAAGAGCTCACTTTAGCAGTGCCATAGATGTGGGCTCTATTGTTTTCTTGAAGGTCCAAGGATTAAAGTTATAAGAGAATGTAACTTTGCTGGAATCTAACTATTTTCCTTTAAAGGATGTTTTTCTTACTGTATAGTGTCACTTATCTTTTATATTTTGTTTTGAAACCATGAGTCAAGATATTTTTATTGTAATGTCCAGCTCTTCAGTTGGGCTCCTTAGAAGCACAGCCTGAGATGGGTATCTGGTGCATAGATCTTACTGTGAAGAGCTCTAAGGGTGTGGGCATGTCTGTGGGGTTTGGTGTGGGGTTGGGTGCTGTGTCTGGATGGAAGGAGCTGAGCAAGGCTGTGGTCTCAGCTGGAGACTAGCCTCAGGTTCTACCTTAAGCCACTCGGTCAGTGGCCAGGACTGCCCCTGTGGCAGAGGTGTGGCATCATCTTTTCAGCAAGGAGGGCTTCTTTGATCCAGAACAATTCTGTGGAGAATAGAATATCTGTGTGCTGTCAGCAACTGTTACAGGCTCAACTGAGTGCCCTCTGAAATTCATATGCTGTAGCCCTAACTCCCAGTACTTCCAAATGTGACTGTATTTGAAGGCATGCCTTTTAAAGAGGGGACTAAATTAAAATGAGGCTGATAAGGTGAGCTCTAAGCCAATCTGACCATGTCCTCATAAGAAGAGGAGATTAGGACGTAGAGGCACCAGGGTGTGCATGCACAGAGGATGACCTTGTGAAGAAGCAGCAGGAGAGAGGCCAAGGAGAAGGGCCCCAGAGGAATCCAGCCCTGCCGGCCCCTTAATCTCCAGCCTCCAGAACTTTGGGAAATAAATTTCTATTGTTTAAATCACCTAATCTGTGATACTTTCTCACGGCAGCTCTAGCTGACGTAATACAGCAGCCAACACATACAGCAGCTCCAGACAAGTGTGTGCTAATTATACTTTGGAGTATGTCTGATAAAGGAATTTGGGTGGGGCATCAATAGTAGCCACTATACCCACTTACAAATGAGAATGGTATGACCCAGAGAAATAAAGTGGCCTACCTGAGGTCACACAGCCAATAAGCAACGGAGGCAGAATTTCATAGCCGTCTGACCCTATAGCTGGTCCTCCTAGTCACAACTTTGTATCATCACTTATGGTGGAAGACAATTTTTCTAAGAAGCAGCAGATGTCACCAGTTAATTTAACTTGAATTTTTTTTTTCATCTCAGTTGTGTTTACCTTATACAAAATGGAGCTTCTGGGGGAAGCTGAGGCAGCTCAGCACAATGTCTCACCTTTGTGAGACACACCCTGTCTGTATGTCTTCTCAAAGTATTGTCTTTTACTTTAAATAAAAGGTACAAAACAAAACAAAAAAAAAACCTTATGGTTTTGGGGATTTGTAGCATGTTAATCATAGGCTTCCCCTACATATGAGAAAATAATATATATATATATATATATTTATTTTACTTTAAGTTCTGTGGTATATATGCAGATCTTACAGGATTGTTACATAGGTATACACGTCATGGTGGTTTGCTGCCTCCATCCTCCTGTCACCTGCATTAGGTATTTCTCCTAATGTTATCACTCCCCAATCCACCCACCCCCTGCTATCCCTCCCCTAGTCTCCCACCCCACAACAGACCACAGTGTGTGATGTTCCTTTCCCTGTGTCCATGTGTTCTCATTGTTCAACACCAACTTATGAGTTAGAACATGTGATGTTTGAATTTCTGTTCTTGTGTCAGTTTGCTGAGAATGATGGTTTCCAGCTTCATCTGTGTTCCAGAAAAGGACATGAACTCATCCTTTTTTATGGCTGCATAGTATTCCATGGTGTATATGTGCCACATTTTCTTTATCCTGTCTGTCATTGATGGGCATTTGGGTTGGTTCCAAGTCCTTACTATTGTAAACAATGCTGCAGTGAACATACATATGCATGTGTCTTTATAATGGAACAATTTATAATCCTTTGGGTATATACCCAGTAATGGAATTGCTGGGTCAAATGGTATTTCTATTTCTAGATCCTTGAGGAATCGCCACACTGTCTTCCACAATGGTTGAACTAATTTACACTCCCACCAACAGTGTAAAAGCGTTCCTATTTCTCCACATCCTCTCCAGCATCTGTTGTATCCTGATATTTTTAATTAATTTTTTTATTGTACTTTAGCTTCTGGGGTACATGTACAGATCATGAAAGATTGTTGTATAAGAAGATGGCCAAATAGGAACAGCTCCGGAGTGTAGTTCCCAGCGGGAACAGCGCAGAGGGTGAGTGAACACTGTGTTTCCAAACAAGTTTTCACTGCCCACAGACCAGGAGATTCCTGGGCCAAAAAGTGCCACAAGTTTTTAGCATGGCGGTTTCAGCTAGTGCCAGGTCGGTGCACAGAAACTCACACAAGTCTGAGCAGACGTTTTGTCTGGCACCTGGAACACCTAGGAGACAGAGCTGCCCATTGAACTGAAAGGGAGGGAGCTGAGACAGGGAACCAGGCAATCTGGCTTGGCGGGTACCAATCCCACAAAACAAGCAATCTGAAATGCTCTGGATTGAGAGTTTCACAGCAAGCGCAGCTGGACCCAGGACAGTCCAGCTCAGTGAGGGGAAGGGCAACACCACTACAGAGACAGTCTGCCACTACCGAGGCAGTTCACACATCAGCTGGGTAGAGCCTGTGGCAGCCCAGCAACACCTCTGCTGGCAGACTGTGACTAGACTACTCCATGTGGGACAGGACATCTGTGAAAAAACACGGCAGCACAACAGGAACTTATAAATAAGGCCAACCTTCGTAGGACAGAGCACCTGGAAAAAGAGGTGGTTATGAGTTCAGCTGCAGCAGGCTTAAAGGTACCTGCCCAGCAGCTCTGCATGGAACAACGGAGCTCTCAGCACAGCAGTTGAGCTCCTATAAGGGACAGACTGTCTCCTAAAGCAACTCCCCAACCCACGTATACCCTAAGAGACACCTCATAAAGGAGAGTTCAGGCAGACATCTGTCTGGTACCCTTCTGGGACAAGGATAGCAGAGGAAGAAACCAGTGGCAACCCTTGCTGTTCTGCAGCCCCCACAGGTGATCCCCAGGTGAGTGAGGTCTGGAATGGACCTCCAGTGGTCCTGCAGCAGAGGGGCCTGACTGTTAGAAGGAAAACTAAGGAACAGAAAGAAATAGCTTCAACATCAACAAACAGGACATCCACTCAGAGACCCCACCCAAAAGTCATCAGCTACAAAGACCACAGGTAGATAAAGCCCCTAAGGTGGGAAGAAACCAGTGCAAAAAGGATGAAAACACCAAAAACCAGAATGCCTCTCCTCCTCCAAGGGATCGCAACTCCTCACCAGCTAGGGATCAAAGATGGATGGTGAATGAATCTGATGAATTGACAGAAACAGGCTTCAGAAGGTGGGTAATAACAAACTTCTCAGAGCTAAAAGAACATGTGCTAACCCAATGCAAAGAAACTAAGAACCTAGAAAAAAGGTTAGATGAGATGCTAACTAGAATAAACACTTAGAGAAGAATATAAACGACTTCATGGATCTGAAAAACACAGCACGAGAACTTGCAAAGCATACACAAGCATACACATACAATCGCCGAATCGACCAAGCAGAAGAAAGAATATCAGAGATTGAAGATCAACTCAATGAAATAAAATGAGATGGCAAGAATAGAGAAAAAAGAGTGAAAAGAAATGAACAAAGCCTCCAAGAAATAAGGATTATGTGAAAAGACCTAATCTACATTTGATAGGTGTACCTGAATGTGACGGAGAGAATAAATCCAAGCTGGAAAACACTCTTAAGGATATTATCCAGGAGAACTTCCCCAACCTAGCAAGGCAGGCCAACATTCAAGTCCAGGAAATACAGAGAACACCACAAAGATATTCCTCAAGAAGAGCAACCCCAAGGCACGTAATCATCAGATTCACCAGGGTTGAAATGAACGGAAAAATGCTAAGAGCAGCCAGAGAGAAAGATTGGGTTACCCACAAAGGGAAGCCCATCAGACTCACAGCAGATCTCTCGGCAGATACCATACAAGCCAGAAGAGAGTGGGGGCCAATATTCAACATCCTTAAAGAAAAGAACTTTCAACCTAGAATTTCATATCTGGCCAAACTAAGCTTCATAAGTGAAGGAGAAATAAAATCCTTTATGGACAAGCAATTGCTGAGAGATTTCATCACCACCAGGCCTGCCTCACAAGAGCTCCTGAAAGAAGCACTAAACAAGGAAAGGAACAACCAGTAGCAGCCACTCCAAAATTGTACCAAATGGTAAAGACCATCGACACGATGAAGAAAATGTGTCAGCTGACGGGTAAAACATCCAGCTAGCATCAAAATGGCAGGATCAAATTCACACATAACAATATTAACCTTAAATGTAAATGGACTAAATGCCCCAATCAAAAGACACAGACTGGCAAATTGGATAAAAAGTCAAAACCTGTTGGTGTGCAGTATTCAGGAAACCCATCTTATGTGCAAGGACACACATAGGATAAAAATAAAGGGATGGGGGAAGATTTATCAAGCAAATGGAGAACAAAAAAAAGCAGGAGTTGCAGTCCTAGTCTCTGATAAAATGGACTTTAAACCAACAAAGATCAAAAGAGACAAAGAAGGGCATGACATAATGGTAAAAGGATCAATGCATCAGGAAGAGCTAACGATCCTAAATATATGCACCCAATACAGGAGCACCCAGGTACATAAAGCAAGTTCTTAATGACCTATAAAGAGACTTAGATTTCCACACAGTAATAGTGGGAGACTCTAACACTCCACTGTCAATATTAGACAGATCAACGAGACAGAAAATTAACAGGGATATCCAGGACTTGAGCTTGGATCTGAACCAAATGGACCTAAAGACATCTACAGAACTCTCCACCCCAAATCCACAGAATATACATTCTTCTCAGCACCACATGGCACCTACTCTAAAATTGACCACGTAATTGGAAGTAAATCACTTCTCAGCAAATGGAAAAGAACGGAAATCATAACAGTCTCTCAGACCACAGTGCAAACAAATTAGAACTCAGGATTAAGAAACTAACTTAGAACTAGACAACTTCATGGAAACTGAAAACTGGCTCCTGAATGTCAGTTGGATAAACAATGAAATGAAGGCAGAAATAAAGAGGTGCTTTGAAACCAATGAGAACGAAGACGCAATGTACCAGAATCTCTGGGACACATTTAAAGCAATGTCTAGAGGGA
>PVKP010031671.1:0-26727 GCA_004027715.1 Plecturocebus donacophilus | reverse complement strand
ACCCACCTTGCCGGTTCTTTTATTGGGATTAGATGGAGTTTAAATTTAACTTAGGGAGGACTAACACCATTATAATGTTGACTTTTCCTGTGCAAACAATGGATCTTTTCCCATTTGTTCTCCTTTCATGTCTTTCAAAAATGTTTTAAAAATTTCCTCATGGCTGGGTAAAATGACTCATGACTGAAATCCCAGCAGTTTGTGAGGCCGAGGTGGGCAGATCTCCTGAGGTCAGGATTTCGAGATCAGCCTGGCCAACATGGTGAAACCCTGTCTCTGCTAAAAATTAGAAAATTAGCAGGTGTGGTGATGCACACCTACTACTCATGAGGCTGACACATAAAAATCACTTGCACCCAGGAGGTGGAGGTTGCAGTGAGCTGAGATCACACCACTGCACTCCAGCCTGGGTGACAGAGTGAGACTCTGTTTCAAAAACAAACAAACAAACAAACAAACAAATTCTTCATATAGGTTTATACATAAAGGCCATTATATTTTACATGTTAATTTTGTATCCTGCTACTTCACTGAACTCCTTTACTATTTGAATTAGTTTTATCATTGATTCTCTGGGATTCTTCAGGTATATTATGCCATCTGTAAATAGAAATAGTTCTTCTTCTTTATAATTCTTAGGCCTCTAATTGATTTCTCTTGCCTAATTGCATTGGCTAATACCTGTAGAACAACATGGAATAGTAGTGGAGATGATGGCATCCTTGCCATGTTCCTCTTCTTTCTTTCTTTCTCTTTTTATTTTCAGAGTCAGGGTCTCACTGTGTCGTCCAGGCTGGAGTGCATGATAATCAGGGCTCACTGCAGCCTCAAACCCCTAGGCCCAAGGGATCCTCTCACCTTAGCATTTTGAGTAGCTGGAACTACAAACAAATGCTACCACATCTGGCTTTTTTGTTTTTGTTTTGTAGAGATGAGGTCTCATTTTATCACTCAGGCTGCTCTCAAACTCCTGGCCTCATGCAATCCTCTGGTCCCAGTCTCCCAAAGTGTTGGGATTGCAGACATGAGCCACGTGCCTGGCCCTTGCTATGTTCTTGATCTTAGTGGAAATGCTTCCAGTGTCTCTTGATTAAATAAGATGCTGGCTTATAGGACTATATCTTATCATGTTGAGAAAGTATTCTTTAATTCCTATTTCACTGAGTGTCTTTTATCATGAATGGGTATTGAATTTTGTTAAAGCTTTCTTAGCATTTATAGAGAAATAAATGAGCATATTATTCTCTCCTTAGCTTCATTCATATGGTACATGCTTGTTGTATGTTGAATTGGATCCCATAGAAGGAACCAATCCTGACGATACCTTTATCAGAATTAGAGATACCTTTATCTGGAACTTCTAGCCTCCAGGACTGTGAGACAATACACCTCTGCTGTTTAAGCTGCCCAGCTTGTCATTATGGCAGCCCTAGGAAACTAATGCAATGCTTTTAATGGATGGCTTTTTCTAATATTAAATCAACCTTGCATTCTGGGCATAAATCCCCTTGGTCTGGCTGGTTTTTAATAATATCCTGAATAGTAACAAAATACAAGCAGTGTTTCAGAGAAGGAGGGAATTGAAAGCAACTCAGAGATCATCTTATCTCGATATCCCAATTTCCACGATACCTGTTCTGCTTCATGGAGTCCCATGTGAGCTCTCATTTTTGATCACACAGGGGAACACCATTAGCAACTATTCCCCACTGAAAGTTCTGTGTCTGACTGGCCTTCTCACCCTGCAATCTTGACCCCTTTCCTGAGCTGGCCAGATGAGAACGGAATGAACTGGTTAACATAGTGGCTTTCAATATTCCTCCTTACACCAAGCCTTAGGAGCCTCCGCTTTGAACCACTCACCATGCCACGGCTTCCTTTAGGGTTTTCACACAATAGCTTGGCAATTAGGTCTGTTGGGATTTAAAAAGTACATTATTATTGTGAGTTTCACCTGGGAAATCCTGTTACACACAAGAGCAGTGAACATGGGGGTTTTCTGACCTGGCAGAGAAGATTCTGTCTCTAGGCACTAATAAGATAGAGGGTATAGAGTCTGGCAGTACTAGGAAGAGAGGGGTGGATTAGCTCTGGGTGATGAAAGGCTCTCCTGAGTAGAGGGGAAAGGGCTGTGCTGTGAGGAAATGAATCCCCAGTTATAGTGGCATCCAAGCAGAGGTGAGACAGCCAGTCAAGGAGCCTGTGGAGGAGACCTTTTCCTGGAGGAGAGAGGAAGAGGGGAAGGAAAGGCCACAGTGGAGTCAGACAGCGTAGGTTTGGATTCCAGTTACTAATTGTGTGACCTGGGGCATCTCCCTGAGGCTCAGTCCTGTCATCTGGAAAATGGACTAATCAGAGCTGCTGCAGAGGGTGGTTATGAGAAATGGGAAGTCCACCCCCACATCAGGCCCTGTGATGGCACTATTAGATGACTCAGTTTATAAAAACTGACCAGCAGGATCCTGGGGCCAGAGCATCAGCAAAGTCCCACCTTTTCCCCAAACTTGTTGGGCAAATCTGGCTCTTCCTGGCTTATCTTGGGGATCTCTCTCCCTGCAAGAACAGGGCCAATGCTCTCCCCACCCATCCAGCAGGTCACTGTCCTGCACAGGTCACTCTCTCTCTAGGCCTCTTTTGTCACCTGTCAGAGAAGGTGGAGCTACTGGAGATGGTTATAGGACTGGACCCCTCCAGCACTAACCTTCAAGGGTAGGTGGGCTTCTCACCCGCAATGAGTACATGTCTCTGCTTCTGGGACTCAGTGTCTTCACAAAATGAGTGGCTGGGGCCAGATGACAATAACACCAGCTAGCACATGCTAAGCTCTTACTCCAAGCAAAGGGCCACCGTGAGGGCTCCACATGGCCTATTTAACCCCACAACAACTCCATGGTGTGGGTGTTGCTATGCTTGCTTTATAGGAGAGGAGACTGGCCCTGTAAGGTTGGGTCACTTGTCCGAGGTCACTCAGCTAATATAGCGCAAGCAGAGTCCATGCTTGCAACTATTGCATGACACCCTCTTGTGGCTCCAGCGCTTTGAGATACAGAAGGAGATCTGAGCATCCTCTGAATCCCACTGTTTTGTGGACTGAAGCAAACATGCCTTCTCAGACACAACCCTCAGCTCCACCTTGGAACACATGGGAGTTGCCCAGCTCAGAGACAGTGCTGCCCAATATCGTATACAACCGGGCCTTTATTGAGCCCCATGACTTGCCTGTACCTGGTCATCACACACTCCAGCCAGAAGTTCACTTTACAGACAGGGAAAATGAGGCTGTGAAAGGATAAATGACCTGCCCAGATCACACAGCCAGTAACTGGCAGAACAAGGACTTCAGCCCAGATCTACCAAGTGCTGCTATCTTCCTGAGAATGACCCTTGGCCTCTGCCCTCTGGGAACTCTGGCCTCACAGGGGAAACCCCGGCCCCACTAGCAACTCTGAGAGATACTACCTGAGTGAAGGGCCATAAGGGAGGGGTGGATACTGAGCAAGAGAGCTTCGGGGTGCTGGGGCACAGGGAGGGTGGAAGAGCCTTCAGACGGCCACAGATCAGCATGGGCAAGGTTTCAGGTGGGGAGAGTAGAGCCCCTGAAATGACCCTTGAAGGGCTGGTGAAGCTGCTGCTCCCAGTACAGGGTGTGGAATGAGGTTAGGGGATATGGGGGAGTCAGATGGGGTGCAGTCTTGGAACACTTTGCTATGGGTGGGGAGTCTCATCATCTGCATATGTGAAAGTCTTCTTTGGTTGGATAGGAGGCTTCTGAGGCGGCTGGGGCTACTTTTAAGGGAGAAGGATCTGGGTGGCCTGGGACAGAGGCAGGGAGGTTGGGGAGAAGCTAGAGAAGTCTGGGTGACTGAGAGTGAGGTGACGCAGGGACTCCTCTTAGTGGAAATAAAGGAAAATCGTGAGTCCCTTCAAGGGGAATTCCAGGCAGCTAGCTAGCTTTGAGAAGTAAATGAGCACCTTGATAAGCGAGAAGGTAACTGCACCTTAAAACAAGGGCCACCCAAATAAGTTAGAGCCAAAGATGTCTGGTTCCCTATAGAAACTAAAGATAACATCTTGACCTATGTCCCTGAATCGTTTTTCACAGCTGTCACCTAGGCCTCAGGTAAGGGGAAACTGAGGGCTGTTATTTGTTTTAAATTTCTTCCCAAGGGTTCTGTAAAGAGTCACACTCATAGGCTAATGCTTACTATTACTATCTTTTGAACCCAGGTTTTTAGGCAGTCTTGCTTCCTAGACCAATTGCAAATCACAGAATCTCTGAATCCACCTATGACCTGTAAGTTCCCTGCCTCAAAATATCTCATCTATTTGGACCAAGCCAATGTATAGCCCCAGAGTATTTATTTATGACTTTGCATATAACCTCTGTCTCTCCACCTTTTAAAACCTTACATGTAAACCCATTGGGGAGTCTGGGTCTTAACCATTAGCTGACCTATTCTCCCTGCTTGGCATCCTGCAATAAATGCTTCCCTTTCTGCCGGTGCAAATCCTGATGTCAAGTGTTTGGCTTTGCTGCACTGGGTGGGCGGACCCGAGTTTGTTTTGGTAACACAAGAGGTTGATGAAATCATTAACCAAGACTGGGAAACAAACTGGAGGGGGAGGATGAGGGGGCCTGAGACGCTCCACCGGCAAGTGGGCTGATGGGCTTCTCAGATCAGATGGGCGTCTGTCTTGCTGCCTCAGGGCGGGGGAAGGTGGCACCCCTGAGCTCGTAGGCAAGAATTGGTCACCCCTAAACCTTCTCTATCGGAGTTCTCAAATGGCCGTGGTAGGTAGAGATTATAGTCCCCATTTTACATATCAGGAAGCCAAATTTTGGCGCCATGCCAGGACCTTCTGGGAGCCAGTCACCGACAGTCAAGCATGAGCCCGGGAGCCCGTCGCAGCACGGGGTTAAATGCTCAACACGGGCGGGGTCAGTTTTCCCATCTGATAGGCGACCTCTGCGGCTCACTGGGGCCTAGGGCTCCCTCTTCTCCATCCGAAAACTTGGGGTGGCTATGAAGATGGAGCATGGAAAGCGAGGCGCGCCCCCCACCAAGGCCTCGTCCTGGCAGCCACCACGGCCCTTGCGGGCCCTCAGTACCAGACGTGGGCCCCAAGTCAGCGGCGTCCCTGGCCTGCCCTCCGGGGGGCTGCACCTCCGCCCCGGCCTGATCCCTCGCGGTGCAGCCGGCCCTCTGGAGGCTGCCCACAGGGATGCACCCCAACCGCGGACTGATAGGCCGGGAAGGAGGGAGAGTGAGGGCCCGACTGAGCCGAGAGGGGCGGCCAGTGCCGCTAGGGGCCCTAAGCTCCACTTCAACCTCCGGGCTGGAACCCACCGCCCCTCGGCGTGGCATCAGTGCGCATGCGCGCAGCCGGCCGCCCGCCCCGAGCTAGACCACGCCTCCAGCTCTCAATGGGCGGGCGGGGCGGGGCCGGGCTGGCAGAACCTGGGGAAAGCCGGCGCCAGCCCCCGCCCCAGGCCAGCCCCAGCTGGATCTCCGGCCACAGCTTGAGGCCGCTGCACTGGGCGGCTGCAGCCTCCGCTCCAGCGCCCGCGCCGTGCCCGTATCCCGGGAGCCCGGCTGGACCCACGGCCGCGCGGCCGGTAGGAGGCGGGCGGAGGGAGGCGTGTGCGATCGCGCGCGCGCGTGTGTGTATGTGTGTGTGTGTGTGTGTTTGGGGGGGGCGTGTGCGGGTGCAGCGCGGGCCAGTGTGTGCTCCGGGACCACGAATCGATAGCGACGCTGCATCTCCCGCGGGCCCTGGGGGAAAGGAAGTGCGCGCAGGCTGGGGGGCGGGGGCCTGGAGGATCCGCCTGGCCCCCCTGGACTCTTCCCCACCCCCACCCCCGGCGAGGAGCTTTTTTTTCACCTCCCTCTGGGTGTTTCCGAGTGGTTTTCTTAGTGTGGACGCGCTGGGCGCGCCTAGCACACGGGGCTAGACTGTCCCTTCCTCTCATTTTCCTTACAGTTCCCCTCTTCTGTTCCCTCCTTTACCCCCCTTCATCCCTGCAGTCCGCCAACCCCTTCTGGGTGCTCCCCAACCCAGACCTGGGGAAGGGGCAGGGCCGAGGCTCCTGCTGTCCCAGCCTATCCGCTTCTTGGCACTTCTCCTCAGGTTGAATGGGGGCTTTTCTCCTTGACTGCAGGGTGCGCACACGTGTGTGTGTGTGTGTGTGTGTGTGTTGCGGGAATGTGGGACGGTGGTCTGGGAGGGAATGGATCTTTGTTTTCTCAGACCTCAGAGTTCCCACCTGTGTTCCTCTGGGTTGGGGGTCTCTCTCCGTAGACTGGCCTAGGGGACCAGAGGTGAGGTACGACCAAAGATCATTAACAGGTGCCACGTTCTCTCGCTGAGTCATTTCATGTGGTGGGATTCAGCCCCAAGTTCTATACAGATGAGCACAGTGGGGCACAGAGAGGTGAAGTCAGCTGCCACTCAGGGCTGCTGAGCCAGAATTTGAAACCACCGGCTCCACCTGGCTCTCAACCCAGAGTCTCTTTCCTACACCTGTGGTTTGGAGAGAAAAGTACTGAGGGTGACTATCCCAGGACTCAGGGGAGAGAGAGATCTGGGCAGACTTCTTGGAAGAGAGGGTGAGGCTCTGCCAAGTGGGTGAGTCTGAGGCCTGCTGGGGGAACCACTGTGTTCTGCGAGGACTGACACCCCCAGGGTCCTTGGGCCGCTTCTTGCTCCTGTCTCCAGGGTCCAGTGGTGGGGTGGCTTGGCTGCCTTTGCCTCCTGGGCAGGGTATGGTGGACCCCACTGCTGCTGCAGGCCAGGCCAGGCTGGTTGCCAGCACACAGAGATGCTCAGGTGGGATCTTTGCCACGAGGAGCCTCTCTTCTGACGAGATAGGCAATGGGTCCACAGATAAGGCCCCGCCCAGAGTTGCACCCAGTGCTGGGAGCACAAGGCAGGGACTGATGGGTGCCTGGGAGCTAGGGATGAGTTCAATTGCAGATTCATTGGTGCTGGGTCTCAAAGAAGTCCACCAAGCGGAAAAGAAAAGGCAGGGCATTGCAGGCCCAGGAACAGCGTGAGTAAAGGCCTGGCGGTGTGAAAATGCAGGCAGGCGGGATGGATTGCGGATTAAGTAGGTCAGATCTGTGTCCAAGAAGTGTCACTTTTGGCTGCAGTAGTGGGTGGGCTGCCGTTGAGGGCTTAAGGAGGAGGCCACAGCAGGGAGAGGGCTCTCCCTTCTGCTTTCCTCTGCTCCCCACACAGGGCTGGGCTTGGCGGGGAGTAGGGGCCCTGGTAAAGGTTCCCAGAGCAGGGGTGCCGTGGACAGGAGGTGCCCAGGGGCTGCACAGGGCCCCAGTGCTGGGGAAAGGTGGATGGGGCTGCCTTTGTGAGATGGGACCACCATTGAGATGGAGCAGGTTGGGAGTAAGTTGACAAGTTGACTGTTGGACAGGGTGGTTGTGAGATGCCTGTGGGCTTTTGGGGGTGACATCTGGGACACTGCTCCCAGGCCACCACTGTCTCTGGCTGCTTCTGCACCTGCTTTCTCGGCAGGCTCTCAGGTCAGCCCTGGAGTCCTGGTCTCCAAACAGGAGGCCCCCCCTGCATCCTCAGCGGGTACCCTCTACAACCTACAGGGCCTAAATCATGTGTCTGATCTTTCTTCTGGCTGAGACCATCTCTGTACTTTCCCACCTGACTATGACCTTGAGGCAGAGAACTTTCCTTTTCTGTCTCAGTTTTCTCGTGTGTGGAATGTTCGTGCTGCCTGTTCACAGGGGCTTGAGGGATGATGAAAATGAACTTAGATCGTGTCACTGAGCGCATCTTTCTAAGTACATGGTGTCTGGTAGCCATTATTACTAACAGCAGTTGGTGGTAAGCATCACTTAGCTCCTTCCCTGGGGACAAGGGGCTGACGTTGGGAGAAGAAGGATGGAAGGAAACAGGCCTCTCCTATTGAAGCAGAAGCCTCTCTTAGCTTTAGTGGGTGAGAAGGACTGCTTATGGGAGGAGTCTCTACCTGCCTGACCAAGTACATTGGTCTCCCCAAAAGCTTCTAGCTCCTGAGGAGAGGCAAGGGCTGAGCGCCCAGGAGCACCCCAGTTTGAACAGAAAGCCCAGCAGTGAGCCCTGGGCTCTGCAACACCCGCCGCCCCTTCCCGGCAGCCTCCTGGACAGCTGGCAGCAATCTCTCTGCAGCTGGGCTTCTCACCTGCCCTGTCTCTGTCCCCATCTATTCAAGTGTTTTGAGTGCCTTCAGAGCCCCTCCCAGGCACCCCTCGAGTGCCCTCTGAGACCTCTTCTGCGTCTCCATCCCTGGTCCCTGTTCAAAACTTTCCTGGGCCTACCATGGTCCTGAGGCTTGGCCTTCCTGCTGCCTACCTCTGAGCCCCTCCTCCGGGCTGGTGGAGACGACCTGGGATTGCCTTGCTTCACTGCAGGCAGAGCTGCTCACTAAACTGTGGCCTCAGGCCTGTCTTTCCCTGTTCACCAAAGGTAAATGGGCCAGGTCCCTTTGCCATTTGAATCTGGACGTCTTAGGAAGCCAGCCTCAGGCTTGGACAGGGAAGCTGTGGGTGATGTGTGCTCACCCGCGAGTGCCTCGGTTACTGCTCCGCATTCTGGTTGTTTCCACGTGTGCTTCCAGGGACCCGAGCTTTCCCAGGGATAGTTTTCTGCCACAGTGGGCATGTGGGAGAAGGCGCTGGTGGCCGGAGCATACCAAAGCCCATCTACTGGTCCCCAGCTGCCCTTCACCACAAGGGTGTGCCCTGGGGATGGTGAACAGAAGGCTGGGAGCCCACTGGCTTGACCTACCTGCCCCGCTCAGCCAGTGCTCCCTGCTGCTGTGTAACTTCTGCCAGTCAGAGTGAGGTGGGACCCAAGTGATTTGTTACAGCAGTAACTAAGAAACTGACGTGGGGTGACTTTGATGTACAGTGGAGCAACTCAAGGTGTAAGAACTTCATTTCCCTCACAGGCTTCTCCGGGCAGGAGAGGCAGGTGGGGCCCTATGACCCCCTCCCCCGGCTCCCATTACTATTCTTCAGGAACAGCATCATTCAAGAGCATATTCCTTTCCTATCGCTGTTGTGACAAATTACCACACTTGATGGCTGAAAACAACACAGATTTATGCTCTTACAGTTTCGGATGTGAGAAGTCCCCTGTGAGTCTAATGGGGCTAAAATCCAGGCTGGCTCCTTCTGTGGGATCCAGGGGAGGTTCTGTTCCCCGTCTCTTCCAGCCGTGGGTGGCTGCTGGAATTCCTTATGGCCACGTCACCCCAGGCTCTGCTTGTACTGTCTCATTGCCCTTTCCTCCTCTGCAGGCAGATCCCCTCTACCTCCTGCTTATAGGGACACTTGTGATTACATTCAGGGTCCACCCAGATAAGCCAAGATTGTCTCCCCATCTCACAATCCTTAATCACATCTGCAAAGTCCCTTGTGCCATACCAGGTGTCATTCACAGGTTCTAGGGATTCAGTTGGGAGTGTCTTTGGGAGCCATCATTCAGCCCACCCCAGGAGCCGACTGCAGCGTCACTGCAGGCACCATTCCCAGCCCCCACCCCCACCCCAGTGCCCACCGAGGTTGTCTTCCCCAGTCACAGTCCTGTTACCCCAGGAGGTCACGCTAAATGTCTGTCTCCCCACCAGCCAGGAGCCTTGGGGACTGGGCACTGCTGTAGCCCTGGCCCCAGTGCCCCAGCCTGAGCCCCTGGTAGCCAGAGCTCAGGGATTTTTGGAAGAAGGGCATCTCTGGTAGGGATGGGTGGCCCTGGTGTCTGGACTCTGCCTGCATTTGACAGCATGTTGGACCTTTCAGGGTGGAGTGCAGCTCATTTCAGACATTCACATAATAAGCCTAGGACTTTGCAGGATCATTAGATGCTCATTATCACCCACAAGGGGTGATGGGAGGTCCCACTTTTGGATGGAGCTGGTGGGTCCTGCTTTGCAGATGAGAATACTAAGGCCTGTTACGGCCAAGTCCTGCCTGGTATGTGGGGTAAGGTGAGCAGGTTGGGCCAGTAGAGCAGGAAATAACTATTTTACTGATGAGAATTCTGAAGCACAAAGCGGTTAACTGCTTTGCCCCTCGCTGGCCTCAGTCTCCCCATCTGAGGATGAGTATGTGGACAGGATGTTGCCCAGGCTGACAATTTGAGGCTGTGATTTGCCCTCTGCCTGGGCATAGGGAGCAGTTACTGGCATTCAAGGCTGCCGTGGTCAGGAATAGGAAGTGGCTTAGAGTAGTGCAGGGGGCCTGGAAGTGCTGCCAGCACACTGCTCGCCTGGAGACATGGTCTGCCATCACACCAGGGGGTGAGACACGGTCTGCCATCGCACGAGGGGGTGAGATGCGGTCTGCCATCGCACGAGGGGGTGAGACGCGGTCTGCCATCGCACGAGGTGGTGAGCCCCCTGGTGCCTCGGGAAGAACCCTAGCCAAATCCAGAGCTCCTGCCTGCCTGTTGCAGACCTGCCTCTGTGTGGGTCTCTGTTTCATCCCCATGGCCAAGGCCATGCCATGCTGGGCCCCGCTGCTTTCTCAGGGGCCCATCTACAGCCTGGCCTCCCTGCCTGCGTCCTGGGCCTCCTTTCCCTTTGACCTTCTCGTAAATCATCGCCCCCCATCTCATGCCTGAGTTCTTAGCCTGGCTTTCAGGGCTGGCCACAACCCAGCTGTGGCAATATTTCTCTACTTCCTCTTCCCTCTCCCCTGCACCCAGTCCTCCAGACTTGCCTAAATGATTTCTTCCTCCCAGAATATTCTTTCCTCTCTAAACCTTCCACCTCCTCCATCTCTTGAAATCACTCTCTACCTTTGAGATCCCACTTAGATGCTCCTTCCTCCATGCAGCCGTCCCTGCCCGGTGTGAACGAGTCACTCCCCTTGAGAGCAGATCTCACTGCCTTGTCGCCATCACCAGGCCGACCTCTAGGGCAGAGCCCCCCATCTGACTCCTCACTGCCCTTTGGTTAGGCACAGGGAAGGTGTGCTAGTGAAGTTGGAACAGGGGACACACCTGAACAGGACACCCAGGGCTGGAGAGTGGGTCACTGCTCCAGGGAGGGGTGGTGAGCCAGGCAGAGCAGGACTTTGATATGGGACAGATTTGAGCCTCTGCCCCGAATGTCCTCTCTCCCCTCAGAGCCCCTGCCTCCCCTCTGTGTAATGAGAACAGCACAGCTCATTTCTGAGGTTGTACAGTAGCTTGTGCTGAGGAATGGCACGCCTCCGTTTCCCAATCTGAGAAATGGGCACTGTCTCAGCAGTCTCCAAACCTTGAGTCTTGGAGACAGATCTAGGGACTCGAGTCTAGGCCCTGCCTGTGCAATAAGGGGAGAAAAGGGCTGTCCTGGTGATAAACCTGCCAGATTGAAAAAGGGCGTGTCGTGTTCCCCTCCCCATCACTCAATGGCAAGAGCCTGTGGCCAGAGAGGGCAGGGGCTTAACTGGGCTCGTGCAGCACAGCGAGGCAGAGGTGGTTTCAGTAAGCTGATCAAGTCCCATTGTGTTAGGTTGTCTGCCCTGTGGGGAGTGAACGAGTACGCAGCTCCCACCCCACCCCATGAGAGAAAGTGTCCTGCACGGGGACGCGCAGCTACAACTGCCGGCTCTCAGCACTTTCTCTGCAGGACCTGGTGCTGTGCTGGCTGGGAGCCCCAAGGTCGGGCAGCCACCACACTGGGTTGCCTGGGACTGTGGGTTTCCCGAATGTGGTTGTTTCAGTGTTAAAACCGTGGTGGGCTGCTCACCTGAGGCTGGGCCTGGGCCTGCCCTCTGCCCAGCAAAGTCTCCACCTCCAAGTATGGCCAGGTCCTTGGCTTCTTCCTGTCTTGCCCAAGGCCTGCAGGACCCCCTGAGCGGTTACATCCTTTAAGATGCTCCTCTCCCTTGGCCGCCTGCTTACAGGTGCTGCTTACAACAGCAGCTTCTGCTGGCCATGCTCCCTCCTGCTCATAGCATCCTGGGCGGGACCCAATTCCCAGATGAGGAACAGCTGCAGGGTCAGGCCTCTGACTCAGTCAGGGTCACACAGAGCCAGGCCTGCAGCCAGCACAGTTCTCACATACACCACGGGGGGACATCATAGCTGCAGGACCACCATTCCCCCAGGACCAGCCAGAGACCCCATGCCCCATACATGCCTGACCCTGCCCGTCAGGCCCACTGTGTCTCCGAGCAGGGGAGAGGCCTGGTGGGATTTATGTTAGAAAGATCACTCAGCAGCTGGGAGGAGAATGGATTGGACACAGAAACGATAAGGGAAGGGGAGGGAAAGGGAGAAGAAAGACAGGATTTCCTAGCCCTGGTGCCAGCTCGCCTGGTGGTGGCTGGAATGACTCACTGCGCCTGGCTGCCTTGGCTCTGGCGCCAGCACCCAGGAGCCCGGAGCTCTGGGTGGCCCAGAGGCGGGGAGCCTGAGGTGGCCCTGAGCCTGGCCCTCCCTCCACAGCACATTCTCCCTCCCCATCCCGCCATCCATTCCTCAGCACATGACGCGTCAGAGAGACAGGGGCCTGGGAGGTCACAGTCCACCCACGAAAGGACCAAGAGACACGCTCTAAGCATCTTATTAGATGGTGACTTAGGAGCAGATGGAGGATGGAGTGTGGGATAGAAGGGGATAAATACATTAACAAAATCAAAAACACAAATAACCAAGCAGCCACCAAATGAAACTTCTGCCCTTTCCAGGCCCCTCTGGCTTCTGGCCTTCCCTGCTGTGGCTCAAGCCAGGGCACTTCAGTCAGGGGTCACTGCATCAGCATCTGGTCCTTAGTCTTGCCCCTGGCTCCCCTGTGCCCCAGTAAGTGCCAATGCCCCCCTTCCTGGCATCCCCAGCCCACAGAGCTGGTCCTGCCAGCTTCCCCCCAGGCTCTGCCCACCCAGTGCCCTCCTACCCTTTCCCTGTCCCTGCACCTATCCTTCAGGCCCTGCTCAGGCTCCGTCTCAGAGGGCCACCACCATTTCCCCGGCCCCCTCCTCATCAGCCAGCTCAGGTCCAGCCCAGAACGGGTATCAGCAAAGTTGTGCCAGCTGGAATTGACTGTGTCCCCTGAATGATGAAGCCCTAGCTGTTCAGCCCGTTCATATGGCAAAGGGCAGCAGTGGAGGGTGTCTTCCTTTGAGAGGGGAGAAGAGGTTGAGGAAGGGAGGTGGGAGAAGGGGGCTTTGATTGGCAGGGAATGGGTGAGGGTGTCACTGGCTCCCTTGATCAGCACTGGGTGATACCCACTCTGCCAGGCCTGTGCTTTGTGCTGGGCACCACTGTGGGGTATGAGACAGTGGATCACAGAAAGACCCCCATCAGGCATTTCTGTGTTCTCCCTTTACCCCCACTGCTGGTTGGCTACCGGGAAGAGTTGAGCCTCTCTCTCACTCGCTCTGGAACCCAGATCCTCTGCATCCACACGTGGGCCTGCCATGTGAACGCCAGTCCAAGTCCTGTGGCTGTTCTTCTGGTGTTTCTGGTCTAGTCTTGTCCTTTTCTAGTCTGTCCCATGTGGCAGCCGGATGGGGCTCCCCAGGACAGCTGTGACCAAATCCCTCCTCTGTTCAGCACCCTTTTGCACTCCCCCTCACCTTAGGATGAAACCAGACTCCTGCACCTGGTATCCTGGGGCCTCTGGCGGGGTCCTCTGCAGCCTCATTCATGATCTCTGCCCCACACCCCTTCCCTCCCCTTTTTTCTGAGGACCACGCTGCCCCCCTCAGGGCTGAAAACATCCCCCAGGGATGGTCTCTGGCTGGCGTCTCCCCTTCTCAGGTGCAGAGGAAACCTTCCAGGTGTGTGTTCAGTTGGGATGTCAGGGTGCCATACACCTGTAGGACTTTCTTGTGGAATGCTCCGAGTGTTGAGACACTCAAGCATCCTAAGAGCTAGAGGAGGAAGCTGAGGATCAGAGGAGGCTCACAGAAGGTCACACAGCCTGCGTGTGACGAAGGTTAGTGCTCAGACCCAGCCTGGGGCACTTTCCCACTCTGTCTCCCTTCCCCCTAGGTCCTCCCACCTGGTTATGTAGTGTCCAGCTGGGCAGGGCTGCAGAGTGAAGGACCTGGATCTGCTGGGACCTGTGTCACCACATTCGGCCACCCCTCCCTCCCAGGGCCACTGAGCTGGCTTTTTTTGTTTACCTTTTCATTGAAGCATATGTAACTGATCTACAGACAGGTGCATAGGTCATGAGTGTAGAGCTCAGTGGATTTTCACAGGGACCACACCCATGGAACCACCACCCAGATCAAGAAATTTCAACAGAACACCAGCAGCTCTCTCACATCTCTTTCAGTCACTGCCCAAAAGATAGCCAAGTCCTGCTTTCTGTGCATTGTAGATGAGTTATGCTGGCTTTGCTTTACTTAAAAAAGAAATTGATTTTTAATAGATAAAAATTGTAAATGTTTATCATGTACAATGAAATATTTTGAAAGGTGTAGGCATTGTGGAATGGCTAAATCCAGTTAAGTAACACACTGATTACCTCACATACTTTTTTGTCCTGAGAACACTACAAGTCTACTCGGCCAGGCTTGGTAGCTCACGCCTCTAATCCCAGCACTTTGAGAGGCTGAGGCAGGCGGATTGCTGGAGGTCAGGAGCTTGACCCCAGCCTGGCCAACATGGTGAAACCCCATCTGTACTAAATACAAAAATTAGCCTAGTGTGGTGGCAGGCGCCTGTAATCCCAGCTACTCGGGAGGCCAAGGCAGGTGAATCGCCTGCATCCGTTAGACGGAGGTTGCAGTGAGCCGAGATCACGCTGCTGCACTCCAGCCTGGGCAACAGAGTGAGACTCCAAAAAAAAAAAAAAAAGGTCTACTTCTAGCAATCTTCAAGAGTATAACCTACTGTTATTAACTATTGTTACAATATTGTAACAGATTTCTTGAACTTACAGATCTCTTGAACTAATTCCTCTTATCTAACTGAAATTTTGTGTCCTTTGACCAACATCTCTGCAACCTCCCGCCCCACCCTCACTCCTCAGTCCCTGTTAACCATCATTTTACTTTCTGTTTTTATGAGTTCAACTTTTTAAAAATTCCACACATGAGGAAGATCATGGCTTATTTCACTTAGCATATTGTCTTCCAGGTTCATCCATGTTGTTACTAGTGATGAGATTTCCTTCTTTTTATGGCTGAATTGTATTACATTGTATGTATATAACCACATTTTCTTTACCCATTCATCCATTGATGGACTCTTAGGTTGATTCCATATCTTTGCTACTGTGAATAGTCCTGTAGTGACTATAGGAGTGCAGATATGTCTTCAACATACCAACTGGACTTCCTTTGGATTTATACCCAGCAGTGGGATTGCTGGATCATAGGTGTTTTTCTTTTTAATTTTTTGAGAAACCTCTACACTGTTTTCCATAATGGCTGTACTAATTTACATTCTCACCAATAGTGTACAAGGGTTTCCTTTTCACCATATCCTCACCCACACTTATCTTTTGTATTTTTTATAAAAAAACGTATCTTTTGTAAAAAGATTTTAAAAGTTCTTTTTATAAAAGATGTATCTTTTGTTTTTTCTAATAAGATATCACACTTTTGTCTTTTTTTCTTTTTTATAAAAGATGTGTCTTTTTTTTTTTAAATAAGATATCATGCTTTTTTTTTTTTTTTAAGAGAGTTTTGCTCTGTCACCCAGGCTGGAGTGAAGTGGTGCTGCAAACTTGCCCCCCACCCCACCCCTGGGTCCAAGCGATTCTCCTGCCTCAGCCTCCCGAGTAGCTGGGATTACAGGTGTGTGCCACCACGCCCAGCTAATTTTTGTATTTTTAGTAGAGACGGGGTTTCACCATGTTGGCCAAGCTGGTCTCGAACTCCTGACCTCAGGTGGTCGACCCACCTCAGCCTTCCAAAGTGCTGGGATTACAGGCATAAGCCACCATGCCCAGCCTCTTTTGTCTTTTTTTATAAAAGCCAAAAGGTGGGAGGTGGTATCTAATTGTGGTTTTGATTTTCATTTCCCTAATGATTAGTGATGAGCATT
Organism: Plecturocebus donacophilus; assembly: GCA_004027715.1. Taxonomy (NCBI): domain Eukaryota; kingdom Metazoa; phylum Chordata; class Mammalia; order Primates; family Pitheciidae; genus Plecturocebus; species Plecturocebus donacophilus. The sequence goes on along the minus strand of PVKP010031671.1, from coordinate 10,725 downwards.
TTTTTATATGCTATTGACCATTTGTATGTCTTCTTTAGAGAAATGTCTATTCAGATCATTTGCCCATTTTAAAATCAGATCATTAGGGTTCTTTTTTCTTTTTTTTTTTTTGCTATTGATTTGCTTGAGTTTCTTCTATATTCTGGATATTAACTCTTGTCCGATGCCTAGTTTGCAAACATTTTTTCCCATCCTATAGGTTGTCTCTTCGTTCTGTTGATTGTTTTCTTTGTTGTGCAGAAACTTTTTAGCTTTATGTAATCCTCTTTTGTCTGATTTTGCTTTTGTTGTCTGTGCTTTTGGGATCATATCTAAAAAATCGTTGTTCAGATCAATGTCATAACAGCTTTTCCCATGTTTTCTTCTAGTAGTTTCATAATTTCAGGTCTTATATTTAAGTGTTTAGTCCATTTGAGTCAATTTTTGCATATGATGAGAGACAGGAAAACTTATTCTTCTGCAGGTGGATAACCGGTTTTCCCAACACCAATTATTGGAGAGACTGTCCTTTCCCCTTTGTGTGTTCTTGGCACTTTTGTTGAAAATTAATTGACATGTTAAATGTATGGATTCATTTCTGGGTTTTCTGTTCTGTTTCATTGGTCTATGTGTCCGTTTTTTGAGCCAGTACCATGCTGTTTTGGTTACTATAGCTTTGTAGTATATTTTGAAGTCAGGTAGTGTGATGCCTTCAGCTTTGTTCTTTTCATTTAAGATTGCTTTGACTATTCATGGTCTTTTGTGGTTCTGTATGAATTTTAAGGATTGTTTTTTATTTCTACAAAAAATGTCATTGGAATTTTGATAGGGGATTGGATTGAATCTGTAGATTGTTTTGGGTGGGATGGACATTTTAACAATACTAATTCTTCTTATCCACATATACAGAATCTTTCCATTCATTTGTGTATTCAGTTTCTTTCATCAGTGTTTCATAGTTTTCAGTGTACAGGTCTTTTACCTTCTTGGTTATATTTATTCCTAAGCATTTCTTTTTTCCTAGTAACTATTATAAATGGGATTGTTTTCTTGACTCTTTTTTGAATAGTGTGTTGTTAATGCATAAAAATGCTACTGATTTCTGTGTATTCCTTCTATACCTATTTTGTTGAGAGTTTTTATCATGAAAGGATGTTGAATCTTGTAAAACGTGTTTTTTAAAATTCAACGAGATGGTCATTTTTTTGCCCTCATTCTGTTAATATTATGTATCATGTTTACTGATTTGCATATGTTGAACCATCCTTGCATTCTTTGGATAAATATTACTTGATCATGGTGAATGATCCTTTTAATGTGCTTTTGAATTACTTGCCTTTTTTTCCCCCCCTCCCCAGAAATTGGGTCTTGCTATCCACCTGAGGCTCCTGAGTAGCTGGGACTACAGGCATGCACCATCATACCCAGCTTGCTTGCTAGTATTTTGTTGAAGATTTTGCATCTACGTTCATAAGGGATATTGGCTTGTAATTTTCTTTTCTTGTAGTGTCTTTATCTGGCTTTGGTAATGGGGTAATGCTAGCCCTGCTTTTCAATTATATTTAAATAGAATCATGTAATATTACTTCTCTTGCTTAATATGCATGTAAGATCCATCCACAGGGTTGTGTGCAACAACAATTTGTTCATTTTCATTATTCTTTAGTATTCCATTATATGAATATACAACAACATATTGATTCCTTCATTTGTTGATGAACATTTAGCTTGTTTCTGATTTACTACTGCGATAAACATTCTTGTACATGATTTTTGGTGAATATATGCTTACATTTCTATTGGACATATTCTTAGCAGTGGAATTACTAGATTATATGAACATATGATTATATTATTTCTTCAGCCTTAGTAGATATAGTCAAATGGTTTTGCAAAGTGATTATACCAATTTATCCTCCTACCACCAATGCATAAGAGCTCCACTTGGGATTTTGTGTGTGTGCGTGTGTCTGTGTGTGTATTTCACTTTAGTCATTCTATTGGGGGTATAGCAGTATCTCACTGTGGTTTTAACTTGCATTTCCTTAATGATTAGTGACGTTGAGCACTTTTTCTTCCATTTTTAGGCCATTTGGATATACTCTGTTTCTCATGTTCTTTTCTGAAAGCTTTATTGTTTTACCTCTCAGATTTGAACTCTATCTGGAATTAGTTTTGTATATGGTTTGAGGTAGGGGTAAGACAACTGTTTTTCCTTATGGATAGCCAATTGACCCAGTACCATTTATTGAAAAGATCAGTCCCTTCCCTAGTGCGTTGTGGTGTCTCTTTTGTCATGTATCAGATGTCGTTATACTTGTGGCTTATTTCTGAACTTTCTATTCTGTTCTTCTGGTCTGTGAGACAGTACCCAGTGAGCTTTGTGATCGGCCTTGTTACTTAGTAGTGTAAGTAGTGTTCTCTTCAAATGGCTCTGCCTATTCTTGGCCCTTTGTATGCTGGCTTAGAGGCCCATGCTGACTTTGAGGCCCTCTTGCTGCTGGACTTGGGCTTCAATGTGTCCTTGGTTCTTATCATACCCCTGGGGCTGATGCTGGCTCCATGACCTCATCTCTTAGAGGCTCAGAGAGGTAAGTGACTTGCCCCTCCACACAGCTCTGGAGCCTGGCCTTGGCTTCTCCCTCAAAGACAAATTCCCTGGTGTTCCCATCTACAAACTGACTTAGGTGGTCATCATGTCCAGGGAAGGCTCACTGGTATCAGCCCTCCTCCTCCTGCAGCCAGGGCAGCATGGCCTGCTGGAAAATGAGGCCTTATTCCATCCTATGTACAGCCAGGCTGTCCTTGCCACCTCCAGCAGGTCCAGAGAACAGCAGACTAGGCCACACAGCCTCCTGGAAGAGGGGTACCAACCATGTCCCAGGTGAGGACAGACTGAGCTTCTCAGAAACAGATGCCACTTTCTTTCTGTCATTTGTCACCTTAGAGGCTGGGACCCAGTAGGGCTCAGAGGAGGCTTGCTGATAGCAGCTCAGAGGGGTTTGCACTTTGCCCAAGGACACACAGCAGCTAAATGGTACAGTTGGGACACACACTCGGATCTGACTGACCTGCCAGAAGACTGGGTTCCTGGAGCTCCCTGGTGAGCTCCCTCAGCCCCCTCATTCTGATCCAACTCAGAACCTCCACTCTTCGTCCACAAAGGCCTTGCTGTGCAGGCTGGGACTGACTCTCCGCTTCCCTGGCCACAGGAGGAGGAGGGCTGATACCAGTGAGTCTTTCCTGGACATGATGGTCAGCTAAGCCATTTTGTAGATGGGAACATCAAGGAATTTGTCCAGAGCCTACAGCCTGTTATGCAGATCCCAAGCCTCCCGACTCTGTATCCCAGCAGGGCTTCCCAAAGCAGGGCCCAGGTTAACACTGTTCTCATTTTAGGGGGTGCCCTGATGTGGTAATAAAGATGTCTTTTGTGCCTCTGAGCCTTTGTGTGAATTGTTCCCTTTGCCTGGAATGGCCTTTCTCTCCTGCCTCTGTGGCCAGGCCTGTGTGGAGGCTTCCTGCTTTCCTCTTGCTGGAACCTCTGAATGACATATACTGCATTCTGCCTTGTATCTGTTGGCCACACTAGACCAGCTCGGACAGAAACCTCAAGTTGTTGTAGCCCCTCCATGCCTGGCAGGAGTCTGGACATATCATGGGTGAAGCCCAGATGTCAATTGCCTGAGATTATCAGTCCTCAGGGCACAGAGCATTAAAGAATTCAGATAGCTGCTCTGCCTGGTAGGGTCTTGTTTGCTCCTCACAGTGGCCCAGAGGCTCTGGCACATTGTCTCTTTTAGACACGGACCATGCAGACCAGTGAGGCGATGTGGCCTGCTCAGGCCCTCATGGCTTACATGGGTAGCAGGGGTTCAGGCTGAGTCTCAGGAGCTGGAGAAGGGCTGGGCTGCAGCAGAAGGTGCTAGGGCTGCAGCCCAGGCAGCAGGGGTGTGGGCACCGGCCGGTACCCAGCTATCAGGAAGGGGAGGAGAGAAGAGCCAGGCCTGGACCAGGGTGAAGGGGCCGGCCCCACTGCCACAGACCTGAATGCTGGCAGCTGTGATGTGGAAAGCTCATTCCCCTTGGGAGCTGCCACCACTCTCTGAGCCTTTTTCTGTTCTTGAAGGAATTCCTCCTGCACTCACCTTTGTTGGTTCATGCAACACAGCTACTCAGTCCCTGGTGCCACCTGGGACCCTGGGATAGAGGGAGGAGCTGGACACCGCCCCTGCCCTGGAGGGGCATAGGGCAGTTTCGGGAGGCAGACAAGTCGTGTGCAGATGGGGTACAGTGTAACGGGTGCCATCCCAGGGGCACCAGGATGGCAGAGGAAGATGGTGTGCAGAGGCCCTAAGGAAATGGCTTTGTGGGAGCTGCAAGAAGCTCGGAGCCCTGGAGCTTCAGCCCAGGGTGGAGAATGGCGGGGACGAGACTGGCAGAAGTCGAAGAGGGCAAGCGTACAGGGCAACTGGGAAGCTCAGATGGTCCTGAACCCCGCCCAGGGGTCGTGCTGGGCCCAAACAGCTGAAAACACTGGGGAGACGGAAAGGGCTGCGGCCCTAAGCTCAGGCTCAGAAAGAAAAGGCCCAGGCGGAGCAGCTTTCCTGCCTCCTGGTCTGTCTGTGGCCTGCAGTGCTCTGCCTGGAGCTAGCAGAGGAGAGCTGACCCTGTCGGGGTGTTGGCCCTGTAGATACAGTGGGAGGTGACCTTGGGGCAGATGGAGGGTGCAGAGGGGCAGTCTGTGCAAGGGCCGGGGCCAGAAGAACCTCAAATAAGTAGGCCAAGGTCAGCCTGGCAGGCGGGTGAGGCTGGAGGGATGGCACAGTGGTATCAGACCCTCAGCCAGCCAGGCCTGGCCCTATGCAGCCCCTGGCCTAGACAGGCTCTGACTTCGTGGCCTCCATCTCCCTTCCATCCTCCCCAGAAGTGGACCCTCCCAGCAGCATTGGCCCCTTCCTGGCCTGGAGAGCAGCCAGACCGTCTTTCTCTACCAGCCTGGCTGTGTGACCTGGGCCAGCTCGCGCCCCCTCTCTGGGCCCCCTAGGCTCCGAAACACTGGAATTGCAAGAGCTGATTTCTGGGCTCCTGCTTTCAGCTTCTCTGATCTAATTATTGTAGCTTAAATTGCTTCCTGAGCTGACCCTGCTGGAAACCCTTCCCCTGGTGCTAATGATGCTCCTGGATGACTGTGCCGGAAGCCTGAAGCCCGGGAGCTGGCTCTGTGGGCTCCTCCCCTCTGTCCCTCAGGCCTCCAAGGCAGGGAGAATGGGTTGGGGGGCAGGGCTGCTGGCCTCCCTGGGCAGAGGGGCAGCCAGAGAAGTTAAGTGGTTGGCCTGAGGTCACACAGCAGCTCTTGCCAGCAGGCTCAGTACGGATATGGGGGGCAGAAGGTGAGGTGGCTTCGGTTGCAGAGCAGGGGACAGCTGCTTTCAGCTCCCTTGAAAGGCAGGGACGATGGCCCCTTTGCCCTCCCTGCTGTCCGTTGTGCCCGTGCTCACTGTCCGCACTCACCTCCTTCCCTTCCTGTGTCTCCCTTCCCTCTTTCCCTCCACGTGAGGCCCCAGCTCCTTGAATGAGAGCAGCAGGGTCACGCGGCCGAGGTGGTGGCACTGAAGTCGGAGGATCTGGGTCCCAGTCCAGACACCAGGTGTCCGGGGAGCTTCAGCAGCTCACCTTACCTCACTGAGCCGCAGTTGCATTTTGTGAAAGCTGGCAGCCATATGCCCACTGGCACTGTTGGCAGGCAGTAAGTACACATGCACTTCTGGCCCAGGAAATGGGGCATCTCTTGGGACCGAGGGGTGTCTTGTCCCCTTCTCCCTCACACTTCTTCCCGCTGGCCCTCTCAGCAGGCTCCTCAGCCTTCGGTTAATGGGTCGGCTCCTTCCAGGGGCACAGGAGCCCTGTACCATTCCCATTACTGAGAAGAGAAAAGGGGCTCAGAGAGTTCACGTGTCCTGTTCAATGTCACCCAGCAGGTGGGTGTTGCTGCTGGGGCTGGCACTCACACTAGTCCTCTCAGATGTCGCTCCCACAGCCGGCCTACCTTGCCTCAGTTTCCTTCAGGACTGCGCTGGAAACTGTGGCCTTTACTCCAAAAGGATTGCACCATTACCCTGGGCAGGCCCCAGGAAGAGTAGATCAGGGGATGTGGGGCGACACCACAGCCTGGATGGAGTTTGAGGGATGGAGGAAGGGGTCACTCAGTTGCTTGGCGTCGGAGCATCGGTCAATGCACCTGATGTGCAGGCCCCGCCAGCTGCTGTTCCTTGCCCTGCCCTGCCTTGCCCTCCACTCCCGGAGATCTTCCTGACCACGTTGGTCCGGTCTGTGTCCTTGTACTTGGTAAGCACCTTGGTGCAAAGTTCAGGGTGCTTGGCTGGGTGCACCTGGGCCCCTGGGGAATGGAGGGTGCGTTAAGGAGCCATGGGCCTGCTCCCTACAGAAATAGAGATATCTATTCCCGAGGTGCTGTGAGGAAGGCAGCATGGTGTGGGATGACTGGAGAGAATGAATGAATGATGCTGAGAGTGGTGCCTGGGGCAAGGTTTTCCCATGTGTGGCAGAAAGGTGTCACTCTCTAGAGGTGGGGAGGGAAACCCGGAGGCACACCCTGCTTCCCTGTGGGAGGTACACCAGCCAGGGAGCTGCCAGGGCTGGCCACTGGTCTGACTCCGTCTGAGGAGGTGTGTGGAAGGCCGCTCAAACAAAGGGAGGCAGGGAGGTGGGTGCGGCCAGGGCCTGGCCTGAGCTCTATGTGGCTTCCGGGCCTGGTATCACCTCTGAGCTTCAGAAACGAGAGAATCCAGGCGTGGAGTCAGGCCGATCGGCGCCTGTCTCGCTGTGCTGCATACCAGCTGTGTGACCTTGGGAAGGCTCCTCGCCTCTCTGAGCCTTCCTTGCCTTGGGATGGGGCTGACGGTGCCCGCTATATGGGGCTGCGGGGGAGTAAGTGCATGGGACCGGTGTGCAGCCGGGACCCAGGGACTCTGTGAGTGATGGTCTTCTTGCCTTCCTGTCCAGGTGTTCCTCCTCCCCTCCCTGGGGCAGGGGCTACCATGTTCTCCTGCGTGAAGCCCTATGAGGACCAGAGCTACTCGGCCCTGAGGCGGGACTGCCTGCGTAGGAAGGTGCTTTTCGAGGACCCCCTCTTCCCCGCCACCGACGACTCGCTCTACTATAAGGGCACGCCGGGGCCCACCGTCAGGTGGAAGCGGCCCAAGGTCAGTGTCTGGTCCCAGCTGGAGCTGGGTGAGCAGGCCCAGGCCCACCCACAAGTCTCGGTCTGCAGGGACATGGGAGTGGCGAGAGGAGGCATCCGCAGCCCCAGGCTGCTAAAAAGTGAGGGTGCTGAGACTGCGATTTGCTCTGGATGGGAGCTCGGAGGATGGGCCGTAATCCTGTGGCCACTACTGGACTGGTTGAGGCCCAGCCAGGCCTTCACCCCTCTCTGGGCCTCAACTTCCTCACAGGAAAAACGGGGCAGTAACCTCAGCCCCATTGAGGGTCATTTTTGGAATAAAAATGGGGTGATATGGATATTACCCTTTTTAGTAAAATGTAGACCGACATCCAAATGTAAGAACTTTCCTGATTGTTATCATAATGATTTTGAAATAGTCATTTGTGGTAGAAACGAGAAGTAATTATTATGATGGTTAATCAATAATAGTAAAAAAAAACCGTACCTACCTCATAGGGTGGTTGTGAGAGTTAAAAAAAGTGTAATGCATGCAAAATTCCACACGCAGCCTGGCAGCCAGTTCGGGAGCTCTGACCATGGGCGTTGATAATGAACAGGTGGCGGCTCTCCGGCCGCAGCTCTTGGTCCCTGAGGCTGGAGTATGTCACACAGAAATGTTTGGCCTCCTGGCGTGGTTTTATCCCCTTGAACCCCAATTCCTGGCTGTGAGGGTGGGCTGGGGTGGGTTCCGCTGCTTGTCTGTGGGTCCTGCAGAGTGGGGTCCCTGGTGGCCTGGGTGGAGGTCATTGCCCAGGCCCCTCCCTGGCCTCCAGGGCTGCGCTGGTAACGCTGTGAGGGTCGTCCCACAGGGGACTTCAGTGCCGGAGACTGTGCTGTCCCAAGAATGCTCAGGGCCGGGAAGAGGCTGTGACTCCCGCAGCCCAGTAATCAGAGGCGGCCGCATCTTGGAGGTGAAGGGTGATGAGGCTTTTGCCTGAAGGGCCAGGTGGAAAAAGGCAGAGGGAACAGAAACGCACAGGTCGGAGCCCCTCAGGCTCATGTGGGCCTGCGGAGGTCCGTGCCTGGGATTGTGGGTCTGGGGTCAAGGTGCTTGACCTTGCTGTGTGTGCTGTGAGGACCCCGAAGGCAAGGCTTTCAGCAGCCTGCGACAGGGTCACAGTTGCATTTTCCAAAGTTCCCTCTGATCCGTGTGCTTTTTGGGAAAATGCGATGTAGTTGCCTGGTGCCTCTCCCAGGTTGTGATCTCGTTTCTCCTGACTGGAAAATCCCGGTAGATGTTCTTGGACTGGAACTGTTGAGAGGCTGAGAAACTGAGGCCAAGAGGGGAAGGGGCGTGTCCCAGCTTGCCCGTGAGCTACTAGCAGGGGTAGTTGAGGACCCAGGAGTCCTGCCTCCCTGGGCTCCACCTTCCTGGCACCAGATGAAGGGCCTTGGTGCCCTTGACCTCGGTCCCAAGAGCTGCAACAGAATCTCCGGCCCTGCACTGACTCTCTGGAAGGCCCAGGAGCCTCCTGGCCTGGCCACAGAGTTCTGCCTCTTGGGCCCCCTCTCCCACGCCTTCCTCTCTTCCTTTGTCAAGAAGGTGGGGAGGGAGCCGGCTTCAAAGGGCCTTTGTGAGGCCTTGGCTATGGGGAGGAGGGGTGGGCACTCCAGCTCCTCGCCCTCCTCCCACTCCATCCCCTGGCTGCCTCTGTCCTGACTCCCTCCTGCCCTCTGGCCATTGCCCAGACATTTTAGGTCCGTGGCTCTGGAAAGAGGCTGGTGAGGCCTGGCGGGGGCAGGCTGGGCTTGCTGCGGTGAGAGGAGGAAATGCCAGGCTGGGCTGCTCAGTCGTCTCCTGCTGTGTGACCCAGGGGAGTCACCTGCCCTTTCTGAGCCCCTCCTTGCGGGTTCAGGAGCCCTGCCACGCCTCCTCCCCTCCTGGCCCTCCTCCCTGTGCACTTGGTGCCCTGCCCTTTCTAGACACGTGGAGCTGTGCTGCCCCAGATGTGGGGGCGGGTGACAGAGAGTGTGTGGTGGCCTGCGTTGAGAGAGCTGTGTGAGTGGGGCCCAAGGGGCAGCAGCCGTGGGGGCTCAGGCCAGGCTGCGGTAGGTGGTGCACAGCGCTGCCTGAATTTCCTGCGCCATGTGTGTAGGCGCTGGCTGCTAGCTGGTGACGGGTCTGCGGGACAGGCAGCCTCTTCCCCACCAACAGGGTGGGAGGTTTGTGGAGCAGGAAGTCAAGCAGGCTTGGCCCAGCCCAGTGGGTTATCATTAACGCCCAGCTGCTTGCCAGTGAGAGGGGACTTTGGCCTCAGGCAGCCTTGTTTCTTGGAGTCTCATCTGTGACCACCTGTTTACAAATGGGAAGCCCCGCTGCAGCCCGTTGGTCCCCTCCAGCTCCTTCTCTGAGTTGGTCCTTATCAAGGCGGCTCTGTTTTAGGAGGATCTCCTGGGCCAGCGTCCCAGCCTCCCAGCCTCCCTGCCTCTCAAATGGAATGCAGAGGCTGGTTTCTGAGCCAGAATGAACTTGGCTCCAGCCTTGGCCCTACCTTACTAGAAGTGTGACTTTGAACAAGTCACACCTACTTGGACCTTAGTTCCGTCATCTGTAATTGGGGAAGGGTAATTCTTGGTGGCTTTCAGGAAACTGAAAAGACTTGAGGTATCTGTGGTGTCATATACATGGGAGGCAGGTGACAAACTAGTTCCCCTCTCTTGCCCGTCTTCTCCTTGGCAACCCTGTGTTGGGGACCTAGAGCCACTCTGGCTGGGACGTCCCATCTCCTATTGACTCTGCAAGTGGGACCAGGCCTTGTCCTCTTGGGTCCCTACCTGGGCACCTGCCTTGGGCCCATACCCTTTGCCCACAGGCTCACTGTGTTTTTGTTCTTTCCAGTACAGGGGTCATTTTCTGGCCCCTCACAGGCCTGGCTGGGGAGATGCGTGGAGAATGGGGAGCTCAGGATGTCTTTCCTCCTCACTCAGGCCCAGGGCCCTGGTAGGCGGCCTCCTGTCTGTCACCCCTGCAGGGGTGGCAGCCCTTCATCCAGCGCGCTGTCTCTCCCACACCTGGGTATGAGCCTGGAGGTCCTTTGGTGGAATGCAGAGGGGACAAGGGGGTTCCAATGAACAGACGCAGGTTTTGGAACCTCCAGAATTCCCTGGAGCAGGCTCGGGGACCCTAGCCCCAACCCAGCCCCTGGTACTCTTGCCCATCAAGCCATTTCCTGGAGATGGCTGTACTCCTCACTCCCTGAACATAAGGCCTTTCCATGCCGCAGAACAGGCAGTTTGCAGCAAAGCCTGGCAGCGGTGGCATACCCAGCTGTCCTGCCCAGGAGTGACCCCCTTCTGGGCATGTGCTCAGAGGTGGAGTTCATTCCTCCGGTCTAGTTGATTCCTTCTGTGATTCTAGATTCCAGAAGGGGGGTGACTGGGGTGAAGAGCTGGGGAGGAGGACAGATGTGGAGGGAGACTCTGCAGATACAGCCCAGGATGCGTGGATCCAGTCCGCTGCTTTGCCGTATTCCCATTTGTACACCAGGACTAGAAACCTG
>PVKP010031670.1:0-26754 GCA_004027715.1 Plecturocebus donacophilus | reverse complement strand
TTAAATATGACGTCCAGCTTTCTCTATGCCATCTTCTGTAATATTTTTCAAACCCCTTGCCAACCAGGACCAAGGTAAGGAACTCACGTGGGTAAAAAGAAAGGACATTAATAGATTTTAAATAACATCCCTGTTACATATATAACTCCTATTCCTACTCCATTTTATATGCTCCGGATTTGTTTCTAAACTCATTCCTAAATACTTCAAGAGAAAAAAAAAAATTTTTTTTTGAGACAGGGTCTCACACTGTCACCCAGGCTGAAGTGCTAAGTACTTCAAAAGAGCCTCTTTCCCCAATAAACACAGCCAGAGGGTGAGCACCCATGTCACATTGATGAAAAGTTCTGTGTGCCATGCGCATTCACCATACACACTACATCCACAGCCAAGCACCAAAATCCTTCGTCTTTTTTTTCCGGGCAAGATTGGTGCATTGCAAGTAAAGGAGGGAAAGCTCATAGTTGGCCCAATGCTATAAAATAAGGTAAATAAATGTTCACTTAGTATTCATTATACATAGAGAATTCTGAAAGGAACACGTGTTAGATTTGATCTAAATAAACTACATTGATCAAACAAATTCAGAACACAGAGGGCTCCTGGCAGCAGGAGAGGCCGCAGAGCATGTTTGCAAGCTCTCAATTCAGGGTAGAGGCGAGTGCTTTAGATACATGGGGCTCTTCCTTCAGCTTGGGTGAAAAGAAAGTGTTGATCTGGGTTTTAACTGTTGTAAGTTCAAGTTTATTAAGTTAAGAAGCATCAACAGTACCCAGGACAGCATGAAGGTACCAGCAGCTATGTTCAACCCATGAAAAACAGCAATAATTTGAAAGATGGAGCTCATTTTCACAAGCAAAGCAAAGGGAAAAGCCAATGAAGCACGGAGCCACAGAGCCAGCTGGGAGAGTGGTGGCAGGAGCTGCTTCTGCAGAGCGCTGCTTGCTAACAGACAGTCTAGGCCAGGGACACGGGAGCTTTCGCTGGCTATCAGATCATTTTCAGAAGCAGCAATTCATGTCACGCTAATAGCTCAGTCTATAATTAGGCATATTTATCTAAGTCTCTGTGATCTGTCTCCTGCCTTTCTGTGCTTGGTTTCCTCCAAGAACAAATAATCCCAATGAGTTATGACTCTCCAGAGTGGCAAGTGGGAGTGTGTGTGTGCACTGAAAGCCTTGTTATCAAATGGTCTAAGTGCAATCTTCTTATTGTTCAAATATGTGGGTAGAGATTGCCTCTTCTCATGGGAAGTGGATTCTTCAGTGCTTGCCGGAAAAAGCTGGGAAGTAAAACACATTGTCTCTGCCATAAATTGACAATGATCATGCTATTTCTGTGTCTTCCTATATTAGGTCAAAGGAATACACGATTGACTTCAAGCCTGCTTGGGAAGATGATAAATAAGAGCAATTAGTCAATTAACATTTTAAAATTATTTGGAAAGACAAAAAATCTACTGCAGGTCGAACAGCCTGAGAGTAGCTGCCTGCTTTTCTTCTTTCTCTTTATTTCAGCATATTTTGCTACTAAAGAAGGAAGACATTATCATCAGATGGACTGATTCATTATGCATGGGCCAATAATGCATTTGGAAGAAAGTTGGGTGCCCTAGAATTGTAGTGAGCTTGAATCAACTTGATTCTCCATGTCTGTGGGATCCCTGGTGAGGTCCTCCTGCCAAAAAACTGACACAAAAGACCATCCTTTGTATTTTTCTCGTTTTCCAGCAAAGCTGTGGAATCAGCCAGCTGTTGCCTGGCTTGCTGCTCCCTGGGAAATAGTCTTCCTGCACAAATAATGTACAACTTCTAAATTCTAACTCCTCTGCTAAGGCTTTACATCATTCTTGTAGCAAGTATGTGGTACCCACCAACCTAGGCTGCCAGTCAGGAGAAGATGCAATAATTATAAGCTGCTCCAGATAGGTGCTTTCTAGAAATAAGGATTGGAATCCACTTTTTAAAAACAAATATCTTTGGGTTACTTACTGACACACTATTTCCTTTGATATTCAGAAAAATCCTGAAGATAAATATTCTCATATCCCCATTTTCCAAAGAAATAAATGAGTACACAGCAAGATTAAGATACTGGCCCCCAAAAAGCCACAACTAATATGAGGCTTCGGTGAGACTCGACCCCTGAGTCTGCTGTGTGTACAGCCTGTACCACTTTGCCACACTGCCATGGAGTCTCAGCCCTTGCTTTCTGTCTGAGCAGGCTGCCTCTTCCAACTGAAACAGAAATGTATTTGCACTGAGCTTTTGCTGACTAACATGGAAGAATAAAACGTTAGTAATTTTTATTTCATGAGTCCACAGCTCCTATTATTTACCCAAATTATTGGCCATTTTCTACCCTTCCTATTAAAGAGAAAGGACTCTAGATGAAGTTGAATCTTATTCTTATGAATCACATACACAAAGGACTCTGGATGAAGTTGAATCTTATTCTTATGAATCATTCTAATGATACACATAGAATCAGGTCATAGCATCACTTTCACGAAGCTTACATTTTCTATTCAATTGACCATTGGACTGTATCAGAATCTCCTGCTGTTGAAGTCAAGCCTAGATGAGAACATCATATAAAAAACCTGATAAAGCTGTGCACATTCACTAAATTCTAATGTGCCCCAATGGAACTTCCTGTGTATTACAAGCTGCTCATTTTTCATGGAACTCTGAAGCTGGATAGACTGGGAATGCAGAAGTCAAGCAGCCCAAGAGATTTATGTAAGCCAGCAGCATCAGCCTCTTTCATTACATCTTTGTTAGGGCTTTTTCTCAAACTGTAAAATAGATTGGTATGACTTTTATATCCAGTTCATTCTCTTTATATCCACTATTGACAAAAAAGCACAAAAAACAAAACAAACAAACAAACAAAAAAAAACAGGCAGCAGGAGAAAATACACAAGGAGAGAAAGAACTAAGTGTTTCTCCAAATGTGGCTGGGACCCTTATTTCATCATCCTATGATGTGCCTCATAGAAACTCATGTTCCCGGACCCCACCCAAGACTTAATGAACCAGATTCCCTGGACCCAGGAATATACATTTTAATAAGCTTCTGAGATGATTTCCAACTCTTTAAAAATTTGTGAACTATTGAGGAATAGCAAGCTGAGTTCTAAGTCCCTAGATTAATTAATTAATGAAAACATTTTTCAAAAGATTATACCAATGCTTGTAATCTTTCATATTTTTAAAGAATAATTACTTAGGGTCATTAAAATGATACTTGCTTAATATTTAAAATTTAAGTGAGAAGATCTAAAACAATTTGGAGACACCTGCGCACATGGATTGAAATATGGAACTCAATATAATAAAGATGTCAATTGTTCCCAAATGATCTATAGGTTTTATGCAAATCCTAGCAAAATTTCAGGAGGATTCCTTGTAGATATAGACATGTTGATTTTTAAAAATGTATGGGGAGGCAAAGAAACTAGAATAGCTGAACAATAAAATTACAGAAATAACACTATCTGATTTGAAAGTTTACTATGTAACTAGAGAAACCAAGACAATTATGGTACTGACAGATGAAGAGATATATGGATCAATGGAACAGACTAGAACCTCCATAAATAGACCCCCGGAAGCACGACCAACTGATTTTTTTCATATTTGTGCAAAAAAAAAAAAAGTCAGCTGAAAAAGAATAGTCTTTTCAACAAATGGTATTGGAACAGTTGGACACTCACAGGCAAAAGAAATTAACCTCAACCTAAACCTCACACAGTATCCTCACTCTGCCTCACTTTTCTTCATAGAACTTTTCACTACAATGAATATTATATTTGTCGTGAAATTGTCTATCTCCCAATAGTGGAAAATAAGCCCTATGAGAGTATAAGCTTCTTTTGTTTGTTTTATTGTTGTATCTTTATAATGTAGCACAATGTTTGGCATACAGTATACATTCAGTAAATATTTATTGAATAAATGAAAAAAATGTATGGACTCAGGAAGGAAAATGGAGAATGCAACAAATTATACAAACTCAAAATCAAGACATAATTAGTGTGATAACATGATATACACCATTGCAGACATATTTCTTCGTATATATTAATATAGACATATGGATGATAGGAAGATGGAGAAAATGGATAGATGGAAATAATTTTATAGTGAGAGAATGACAGCCATTTTAGAAAATAAATTAATTTTATTTTAATTTAATGTTTAAAAACTAAGTAAAACTGCATATAAATTAAAGTTTTCTTACCATAAGAGATTTAGTTTTATAGCAGTCCTATAATATTTACAAAACAATGATAGGAAAATTTGAGATTGGAGTTATTATATTTTTATAATTATACTCTCAATTTTGGAAAGTTCCAGCTGATTCCTTCCTAAAAATGATGAAGATATTTACTCTTATAATTCTTTCCACTCCCTTTTCTGCCTAACATTTTTATTTTTGCTTTGTCAAGGTCTATAAAACTAGAATAGCCATGAGTTTTAAAATTGTTCAATTTTAGTTTTATATATAAATAGATGTAGTGCTCCATCTCAGGGATGTTACCACAGTTTCTTTATTCCTGAGTTCTATATGCTGATCTCAATTGACTACATTTTGTAATTGTGTTGATTTTTTCAAAAAGGGCTATGGTTGCTAATGCCCCCAAGTTCTCTCATGTTTCAGACTGTCTTCAGTGCCCTTTTATTCTTGAAAACAACCTAACAGGTACCTTATCCACCAATAAAGGATTAACTTCTGCAGAAATTGGCCTCCTTTCATGAAAAAGCTAGAAAACTGAACAAATTATATGAACAGTTATTCTCAAGCATTGAACAACAGCTCAGAAAGTATAAAACTACAATGCCTGAGAGAAAATAAAAAATAAGGTGAGCCTGTGATTGCTTCACCTGGAGGCAGTTTCAAGGACATAGCACAGAATAGGAGTTGATATATGTATTAGTTCATTCTCACACTGCTATGATGAAATACCCATGACTGGGTAATTTATAAAGGAAACAGGTTTAATTGACTCACAGTTCCACATGGCTGGGGAGGCCTCAGGAAACTTACAATCATGGGGAGGGGGTACAAAGGAGAAGCAGGCACCTTCTTCACAGGGCAGCAGGATGGAGTGAGTGTAAGCAGGGGAAATGCCAGATGCTTATAAAACCACCAGATCTCATGAGACTCACTCATTAAGACAAGAACAGCATGGGGGAAACGGTCCTGTGATCCGGTTACCTGGTCCTACCCTTGACACTTGGGGATTATTACAATTCAAGGTGAGATTTGGGTTGGGACACAGTGCCAAACTGTATCAGGGTAGCCAAATAGAGCCTGGAGATACCACTGACTTGAGGAGATGGAGGTCAGTGTTTCGCATGCCAAGGCTGCCAGAATGCAATGGACACAGTATATGAGAGGAAGAACCTATGTAGAGGGACATCCCTGGAGATCTACAAGGGAGTCCCCTTTAGTCCCCTTGAGTCTTTGTAAATAAAACCCCATGAGACTGGATAAAGAACTACTGAAAAGAAGTAGCCTGAACAATTACTGGAATTCTCATAAGGCTTGGAGGAGTTTATGTTCCCATCTGCCTGAATAGAGAGGCCTTATCATGATACATGGATCATTGGCAAGAGCCCTCAGAATAGTCTTGCCTTAGGATGGGCTAAATTAGCTGTAAAACAAAGATTACTGACCAAAGGTTAAAAACAAGCCTCAAAAGGATCAAATTGACTCAAAGTAGCTTGACTACATGCCACAGTAAATTACAGTACTCTTTAGAGGAATATAACTAAATCCACCACCTAGCAACATAAAATCCATGATGTTTGGCATCTAAGAAAAAAATATTGAATATGCAAAGAGGCAGGAAAATATACTAGACACTTAGGAGAAAAATCAGTCACTATATATAGATCCAGAAATGGTAGAGATACTGGAATTAGCAAAGACATTAAAACATTCATTTAAAATCTTATAAGGATTCTCAAGGATGTAAAAGAAAACATGAACATGATGAGTAAAAAAATGAAAAATATAAAAAACAACCAAATGGAACTTATAGAGATGAAAAATATATACAAAAAATGAAAAATAAACTAGATGGAATTATATAGCAGCATTAATCAGCATCAGATTAGATACTGCAGAAGAGATCAGCAAGCATAACAATACAAACTATCCGAAGTAAAGAGCAGAGAGAAAAAATACTGGAAAAGTGAATAATGACCCATGGAACAATATCAAGTGCTCTAAAATCTGTGTAATATGAGTCTGACATGGGGGAACTGGGGGAAAGGTGAGCATTTTTTAAAAAAAACTTTAAAACATAATGGCTGAAAATCTTCCAAATTTAATGAACATTGTAAGCCTTTATATCAAAGAAACACAATAAAACCCAAGGAGAAGAAACATAAAGAAAATCATACCAAGACACATCATAATTAAATTTCTAAAAAGCAGTGATTAAAAAAAAAAGAGCTACCCAACTGAACATAATATTCTGGGATCACACTTTCTTTCCCTCAGGACTCTGATGTATTTTTCCATTCTGTTTTCTGTCTGACATTGATTGTTACTATTTAAAAGTCCAAGTTAAGCCTGATTTTCCCCTTAAGGTTGATAAGACATTTGTACTTGTCTGTTTGAAGAATTCTTCCTTTATGCTTACCTAGGACATTATCTGTTCTTCATTGTTCAGTATTATTTTTAACTTCTAACATTCAAATTTATACATTTTCAACACTCAAATCAACATTTTCATCTTGAGGATTTTCTGAACTATAGTTCTTGATACTTTTCCTGTTCTTTTGTATGAGTTTTGTACTCTAAAGATACTAATTATCCTTACATTTAATGATCTCTGTCTTTTATAGCTAGTGTTTTCTCTTTCATTGCTTTAATCCTTCATATTTTTTTCCTGTAGTATTATTATCTGAAGCTAGTAATTTTATTTTCATTTCTGTGCATCTTGTTCCTTGTCTTTTATAATTACATCACGGGAATCTCTTTTCCTGTCACTCTCTCTTATTTTATGATTTTGGTTTTAATCTGTTGTTTTATTGCATTCGTATATCATTAAATTTTCATATAGTGGAGAGCATTCACAGAACTCGTTTATACTTTGGTTATATTTTCTTTCGGATTGGGCTCATCTTGTTTTTGCATTTTTTCCCTTTTTCTTTATTTTCCTGAGTGTTCTTTTTCAATTTGCCAGTACTTAATGTGGGCAGACATTGTACACACATTATTTTCTTTGATATAGAGTGGTATAAAATTCCCTTGACTCCTTTCCTAACATTACAGAGTCATAGTTTGAAAGTTTTGCCTTCTATCGTTTTTTCTCTAGGCTAAGAATGCTGGAGTTTGTTAGTGAGAGAGCCTGACTGAACTGACTGCAGTCCTTGTTTGATATTGGCATTTATCTCTTTTGAGATCCTGTTAAATACACTGTATCAGAGTTCAATCCACCCAGCCAGGGGGCCATCCAACTTCAAAGAACTTCAATACACTTCAGTCTGATTCATCCAAAACACATTCCCAAATGGTCTTTTTAAAAAGCTGTGATATAAAAAGATACCCTGAAACAAATGAGTTGTTTGGAAAGAAAAATTCCCACTGAAAGTGGAAAGAGAGTTAACCAAAGTAGTTTTTGCAAATAACTGCATTGAAGGCTGAACATACATGAACCAGAAAGGCTCAATTATAGGTAAAATGAATATATGTGAAAAGCCAAGTCTCAAGTTAAATGAAAGGACTAACGTCAATAATAAATGGTGTATAAGGCAAGGGAGGATGTCCCCATAGCCATTTGGGAAGGCTACTGAATGGATATAATGCAGCACTTGTAGAAAATAAAAGATATGTAGTATAGTGACACCCAATGAACAGGAAACACATGAAAAAGAAAGTGTTGAGTGTGCTTGAAAACTGCAAACATCAATGGGGCTGTAATCAAAGACTTGAGTGAGTACGACTAAAATAAATTATCCTTTGCACTTAAGAGGAAAAAAATGCAAATTTTTTAAGAAATGAAAGAGTAGGATGCATATCTGAAAATGTATTACATCATATGCCAGAGGGTGACAAAGCTGAGCTATTCCTTTTATTCAGAGTTGGCAACACCATCACGAGTAGTGTTTTTCTTATTGGTAAACTAAGTAAAGGAATCCATACGATATGTGGTTAGAAATTTGAATCCATGTAGAGATTAACTAATTTCGCTGGCAGACACAAAAGAAACAGCAGAATTCAGGAAGACTTATTTATTCATCTAGTGCTTCAGCAATATTTATTTGCTATACTATAAGATACGTGAACATGTAGGGTAATGTCATATGTAGGGATTTCGTCACATTTGTCAGTGAAAAAAGAAAAACTCACTTGACGGGGGTGAGGGGAACCTTTTGTTAATTGGGAAAGCATCTTTGCTAAATGGTTCTGATTATGGGAACAAGAGTTCCAAATGGTTGGGAAGGATCTAGAGATATAGGACATCAAACCCCTGGGTGAAATAGACAGGAAAAAGTTCACTGCATTCTTGGATAGAACTCTGGAAAATATGGCACTCTCAAATCACAGGTGCAATGGATTATTTCTTAGAAAATGAAAGCGTATGATGCATTTCTGCAAATGTATATGCCATGTTTTTGGAATTTTGCCTGATTCACTTTTGTCAATAGTAAAGAAAGTTGAATGGTAATAGCTATGTGATTTTTTTTTTTTACCCTAACATAGAAAACCTAAGAGAAAAACAGCGCCTTATTTTGGCCTTTATCCAGTAGGTATTTAAACTCCTTTTTAAGTGGTCCATTTTTCTTGTTCTACATAATGATGGCTGAACAAATTCCTGCTCATTACGTTTTTAATATACGTTTATGCTGTTAGGAAAACTAATGATATGTCAGTGAACATTAAATGTTTATTTCCTGAGCAAGGCTATCCATACTATGCATGACAGTTCATCCATCTGTGCATAAAATACATTACCAGATTTCTCAATTTCTTTTATAGGAAAGGCTGTAATTCACATGGATTAAAAGGGATATGAATTTTAAGATTCTCCTCGGGTTTTACTACATTCTTTCCTTTTCCTTATTTTGCAGTAAAATGATCAAAGGATAGAAGATGGTACTTTAAGAAGGTATGTTCTTACACAAATTCTTTACTTTTCATTTATCAATGAAAACCTTCAAGGTAGATCTCATATAAAACAAATAAATATAGGTTAGACAACGTATTTTTCTAAGATTCTGGTGTAGTAAATAATTCATTAGCATGAGTACATGTTTATGATTCATACATGAAAATTGAACTTCTACTTTGAAAATCAGTTTTTACCTAGAAATGGCAATTGAGAAACTAGTATAAATTAAAAGTGCTGGGATATTAATTAACTGAAAGCCAAGTATCAGAGGGAGTTGAATAAGTTTATAATATAGTATGCATGCCCTGCATTCATTAGCTGTTAAAAATAACCACTTTCTTTTATCCAAAATGTGATTCAACAGAAAATAATTTGTAAGCTGTAAAACACTACAAACATATATCTTTTATGACTACAATTGTCAATGTTTTTATTTTTTAGTTCATTTTACATTTTATTCATTGCTCTGGTAATTAAATTTTTTAGATTCAATTGTTTACCTGAGGGGTAGTGTTGCTACCTCCTTGGGCAGACCCCAAAGTAACCATTAAAAATTAAAGGAGATATAAATTAGTACAGCCATTAAGAAAAACAGTAAGAAGTTTCCTCAAAAATTAACAATAGAACTAACATAAGATCCAGCAATCCCACTACTGGGTATACATGCAAAGGATATGAAATTAATATGTCAAAGAGATACTTACATTCCTATGTGTATTGTAGCATTATTCACAGTAGGCAAGATAAGGAATCAACCTAAGTATCCATCAGGGATGAATGGATTAAAAAAATGTATGCATGTACGTATATAATAAATACAGAAATATTATTTAACCTTGAAAATCCTGTCATTTGCAACAATATGGATGAATCTGGTGGACATTATGCTAACGGAAATAAGCCAGGCACAGAAAAATAAATACTACGTGATCTCATTTGCATGTAAAAATGAAAAAAGTCAAACTCATAGAAGCAGAGAGTAGAATGGGGTTACCAGGGGCTGGAGAGAGGGGACAAATAGGAAGACATTGGTCAAAGGAAACCAAATTGCAATTAGACAAGAGGAATGAGTTCAAGAAATCTATTGTACAACATGGTGATTATAGTTATTAACAATGTGTTGTATACTTGAAATTTGATAAGCGAGCAGATTTTAATTGTTCTTGCCACAAAATAATAAGTACGTAAGGTAATGCATATGCTAATTAGCTTCATTTAACCATTCTACAATGTATACATATTTCAAAACACCATTTGGACACAATAAATATATAACATTTTTGTTTTTTAATTAAATGGATAAATAAATGTGAAATACACAAAAATTATACAAAATGGCTTAACCAAAACAGGAGGAAGTGCACACACTGCAGTGCTCTTGGGAATATGCCGGATAGAGGGGCAAACCAGTCTCACTCCTGAAAACCAAACGGAAGTCAAACTTGCTCAAAATTTGCTTTGAAGGCTGCTTTTCCTCCTGATTCACTGTCAGCTAATGATATCACTCTTGTCCCAGGGTAATAGGCTACATTTTACTTTGTGTCAGGAACTGTTCTACTCACTTTATATATAATAACTAGTATAATTTACATTTGATAACTAATAGTACCCTATGAAGTAGGTCCTGTTATTTATTTCCATGTTCAATAGGTGAGAGGCAGAGCTGCAATTTACATCCAGGCAGTCTGGCGGCAGCAGAGGTTTTTTTTTTTTTTTTTTTTGAGACGGAGTCTTGCTCTGTCACCAAGCGCCACGCTATAGCACAGTGGTGCAATCTCGGCTCACTGCAATCTCCACCTCCCGGGTTCAAGCAATTCCCCTGTCCCAGCCTCCCGAGGAGCTGGGACCACAGGCGTGCACCACCACACCCAGATAACTTTTGTATTTTTAGTAGAGACGGGGTTTCACCATGTTGGCCAGGATGGTCTTGATTTCTTGACCTCATGATCCGCCCGCCTTGGCCTCCCAAAGTGCTGGGATTACAGGCGTGAGCCACCGTTCCCGGCCTGGCAGCAGAGTTTTAACCACTATTCTGGCCTCGAAAGTCCTCCCTCATCTCATCAGTACTAAATCCTGTCCTTCCGTCCCTTCTCTTTTGTTCCACTGACCTCCACGACTCTCACTTGAGCCATTGTGGCGGCTGCCTTACTGATGAGAGTAAATGGACAAATGGACATATGTTAAAATGGAACTCTGACCCACACTCTGCAGCAACCTGCCCAGGAAGCCGACCTGGTTTTTAGTCAACAGCCTAGGGAGCAACCTGCCATCTATGAGTCAGACTTATGGGAGGTCTTACCACTCTCTCCAGCAACGAGCTCAGGAAGCCAAACAATAAATAGCCCCTGTAACAATCAGCCAGGACTTGATTCATAACTGACAAATTCTCTACTTTTCTCCTTGTTTCCAACTTAAGTCCAACCAGAGAAAGACAAATACGCTTCCCTAACCGATCACACAGGATGCCTGGCTCCTGGTTAGCCTGCCTATAGCTTCCTCATGCCAACGGCCTCTGATTAGGGCATGACTGACCCTTCCCTTTTCCACTTTAAAAGCTTTCTCACTCCTCTGCTTGCCTTCGAGCCTCTTTCAAAACACAGTGATGATTCCCTTGCTACAGCAAGCTCTGAATAAATAGCCATTGCCTGCTCTCATTTGCTTGGTCCCTGTTCATTTACACTGGCAGCGAACGCTACCTCCATACCTTCCTCTCTCCAGCATGGAGATAATCTAACAAACAGACTATGCTGTAGAAAGTGATGGAAGCACACAAACATTCACGGAATGACGGGACTTGAGCTGTGCTTTGAGAATAAGCAGGATTCAAAAATCTGGGCAGAAGGCTGGGAGAACCACGCAGGCAGAGAGAATGGTATGTGCAGAGTTGAAAGAAGTTCCTTTGTGTCCTTGGTCTCCTAAGCCTCTTCCTCATGGGGAAGGAAGGCTGGGCCATAGTGCAGATAAAATCCACTTTACACATTTCCAGCCAGTTTACTGGCTACAGAATTGCTCTAACAGTAATATGTTTTCAGGGCCAAGTAACATGGTAATTGAAGGGTTTTATGAGTACAATTAAATTTGATATCATTAACAACACAGGGGTTCCTGTAGTGCTAATAAAAACAACCCATACTTACACCAACAGAGAAAGTGGTACCTAGCTCCTGAAAAAAGATTGCAGAGTCAAATACGCAGATATATAAGAAATTGTAACATGAGAAAGGTTTCGCTGTAGATCACGTCAGCTCATTTATTCTTTAAGTCCCAACAGCCAAGAAACACCAACATACCTACATCTACAGAAAGCAAAACCCACTTGAAATTGTACTGAGTAATGAAGAATTTAAACAAACTGGACTTTGCAAATGTGTGGAGATCAACAGCAGGTCACTCACTTGCAATTACTTCCACGGTTGTTTTTAAGATTTGAAGAACCTCGCAGTACAAACAATGAAAGGCTTTGAATTCCAAGCAGCAGCTTGACATTCTCGAATAGCTGTAACTCTCCACTTTCATAGGTAGTTGTTTATAAAGGGAGAAATAGATTTTCCTTAACTTTTTTCTACTAACTGTCAAGACGACATGAGTTTGGATAGTAAAGTTCCCAGTGATGGAAACGAAGACATTGTGGAATAAGTGTTTTAGCCTAGAGTGATGTCCAGGTTCATTTTTACAAGGTCAGAGTCCCTGAGGAGGGACCACTAAGAACCAACAGTCTTGTATTCATGTGTCTGTCATGGCTAGATCCCACAGCATAGAACAGTGCTGGCACAGGGTTAATGCTCAGGAAATAGTAACAAATCCAAGGATAGATGGATAATTGAATAAATGAAGTGATATTCCTAAGAGTAAAGCCAGTTTATAGGATTGCACCAGCTGTACCTTTATTCTCATGCTCTGGACGATCCTTTAGCTGGCAATTCCCCTTCACTCAAGTTCTGCTTCTAGATTAGTCCACACCCTCCCGGAATAACAGTGACAGTTAATACTTGAGTACTATTGGTTCTAGACACAAAACGAATCCCCTTCTATGCAGTTTCTCATTTAGTCCTCACAAAACTCTATCAGTGGGTGCCGTCACTATGCTCACTTTACAGATGAGAAAACAGAGGTTTTGCCAAGCTAAGAAACTTGTCCAAGGTCCACAAATGTCAGGACAGAGCAGGAACTCAGACCTAGCTCACCTGTTGTCTCAGGAAGCCTGTGCTCTTAAGAGTGGTGGCTGTCTGCTTCTGCCATTTCCTCTCCTGCCGGACCATTACCAGGGCTTGAAAATTCCTCTCTGTTTCCTCATCAGTCTTTCCTCTCCAAACCGTCCCACACCCTGCTGCCAGAATAACCATTTTTAAGCCTGTCTCTGATCATGAATCTTGCTTGATGCCCTTCAACGCATTTCCAATATCTCAGGAGAAATTTCAAATTCCTTTTTGAGGACTTCAAGATACAACACGACCTAGTCACCTCCCTATTTTTCTAACCTCATCTCATGAGTTCCCCAGATCTCAATCCTGTGCCCCAGTTTGCCTGGAATTACTCAGTTCTTTCCCCTCTCACATGACGTCCTCCCAGAAGCTGTCCTTACCCTGCTGCTCACTTCAGGTTGGGACAGATCCCCTTTTCCTGTGCCTCTTTAATGCCTCAATAAATCTATATCAATGTGCTTTTCATATGCTAGCAAATAGTAAAAATTTTCATGTAACTGTACGTGCACTCCATCAGTGGCAGGTTGAATTAGTGTTCCCAGTTCCTCACTACTTTTCTGTCATTAAATTATACATCTCCCTCCTGTGCTGCGTACCTTTGTAGTGTCTCCCACAGGAACAAGTCAACAGCCCACCGACTTGGCCAATAGACCCTGCCCCTTGGGAGGATCTTTCCTTGCTGCTGTGTTTCAAGGAAATTTCTGAGTGAGAGTCCTATAACTGTCCTTGATTTTTATCTTGCTCCCACTCACCATAGATGGCAAACGTATCCGTGAACCAAACTCAGTGTTTTGCCCTTTCCCAATGGTGGTCATAAGGGAGCATTCCTATGTGGCCACCTACATATACAGAGCAGAAGAAAGAGTTGAGCTGTGGCACAGTCATGACAAGGGCGTTAGTCAATTCCACAGGGATTCTGTGGCCCTTCTGAATCTTCATCCTGGGGTGAGGGCTTCTTCTACTCTCCCGTGTATCCCCCAATTATTGAACGCAGGCTTCTCCAGGGAAGGGGCATGACCTCAAGCACGGAGGCTGTGTCCATCTGTGGACAGCTCCCAAAGAGGCCAACAGCTGAGTGATAACCATGACCACAGAATACCTATAAGCCGGAGGAATAAATCTTTCAGTTCTACGGGGATCTGGGCAGGGCAGCAGAGTGGCCGCTACACCAGTAATTCCAAAGTGTGGTCCCTAGACCCGCAGCATTAGCATCAGCATCATCTGGGAACTTGGTAGAAATGCACATTCCCAGGACCCACCCCAGACATACACAATCAGATACTCTAGGGTGGGGTCCAGCAATGTTTTAATAAGCTCTGATGCACACTAGAGTTTGAGAACCAAGGGGATACATCAAAGCCAAAATTGTGCTTGGTTGGAAAGTATAGATTTGCTGAGTGGTTAATCAACATTGAAACAGCAGCTGTATCACTTCCCAAGATGGTCAAAGGAAGCACATGTGTGATATCACTGTGACAGAGAGGCCTGGGTGAAGCTATCACCCCATAACCAAGAATACATTCCCCTATACGGCTGTGTTGTTCCCAGGGATGGAAAATGAGTTGCTTGAGCACCTGGGCTGCAGTCTGAAGACAGAGATTGACTAATCCATTTCCCCCACACGGAGATGGTAGTGCTATTTGTCTGGTTAACCACTTCCATCTAGCTCTCTGCAGTCCTGGCATCCTGCTGTCAGAGGCTCTGCGTGCTCCCTCTCTCCTTGCCCTCACTGATCTGCTTCTGACCAGCTGCCAGCTTTGAGGACACATTTCTTGGCTGCTAATGAGTCCTCCACTCCTTGTTAGAGAATGTTTCTCTGCCAACATTCAAGGCAGGCAAGTAAGTCTGTCTGTAAATGTACTCAGAAGAATTAGGTAGCGTTAGTTATGGCTTAGATTACTTAGAATCAGCCAGAGTGCACAGTGAAGGGAGTCTGTGCCCAGCTTATCTGCTTGTCCCTATGGACTTCTGGTACTCAGGCTTTCTGTGTGGTCAGAGCTGCCTTCTAGGTCTGTGGGCTAAGGTTTTGTTTTAGCCAGTGTTACCTGGGACAACCATTCAAGATTTATCTTAAGTGAAGGATCATAACGTGACCTATACACATCTCCAACAAGAAGCTTAAATTCATATAAAACCCAAGTAAGTAGATAATAAGAGCATCTTCTTTTTTTTTTTTTTCTTAATCCTAGGCCACCTGCAGCAGAATTACTTGGGATGATTGTTAGAAATGCAAGCTACAGGATCTCACCCTAGTTCTACTGAAGCAAAATCTGATTATCAAGGAATCTTCATTTTCCAACAAGCTCCCTAGATGACTTCTCAAACTTTACTAATAAGGTGCATATGGATCACTTTATTAAAATGCATGCTCTGCTTCTGTGGCTATTAAGGGAGTGGAATTCTGCATCACTAAAAGATTCCCAGGTTATAACTAGGCTTTTGGTTTGGGGACCAAACTTTGAGTGGCAAAATTCTAAATAATTTGTTGTTGTTGTTGAAGAGCAAGCGATCTGAGAAATACTAAATAATTCTAATGTAAATGAATTTTAAAATCCTCCAATGTGCAGAGAGAAGAATCCAAACTGCTTAGCTTGGCTTTTAGAACTCTCTAAGACATACCCCTAAAACTTCATCTCCAAATCCCGCCACTGCTCTACTTGCACTGTCAGCTGCATTAATAACAAACTGCATTTTGAGTGTGTGTGTGTGTGTGTGTGTGTGTGTGTGTGTGTGCGTGCACGCACATACATATATGTGTTAAGGGGTGGGTGGACAACAAGCAAAGACAATATCAGACTTCACCTTACATATCACATGCCCCCTCTCTTCTGTTCCATAGCATCCTGTGCTTACCTCAATCCTATCACTAACTCAATTTTATTGAAATTAACTGATTATGGTTCTTTCTCTCTTTCTTCTCTCTCTCTTGCTTTTTCATAGTTATACCTGAGAATCCCACTAAAGATTTTTTTTTTCCACTTGTATAAATTTATGGGGTACAAGTGCAATTTTGTTACTGCATAGATTGCATAGGTCAAGTCAGGGCTTTTAGGATATTCAGCATCCAAATAATGTCTGTTGTATACCTTAAGTAATTTCTATTCTCCACCCCTCTCCCACTTCTGCCCCTCATGAATATATCAGATCTGCAAGAACAGAGGGAACATTGCCGAATTCATCCTAATAGTAACAGCACAGAACATAGTAGGCAACTAATAAATATTTATTAAATTATGTGCCAAACACAAATACGACCACTATAAATATTAAAGAAAATTACCCATCTTTTAGAGGTCCATTCCGCTACTTTGGCTTATGAAGTTTTCTGTCAAGTTTAAAAGGGCCAGCGATCATCACCAGGACTCTGTGCCACTGCAGCCTAATTATTGCCACACAGTTCCATGAATCCTCTCAATGCTCTTTTTTTTACCCAAGTTGTTCTTACAGCCAATGATTTGCTCCAAGAACATAAACCAACACTTGGAAGGTTCCTGTTGTCATGATTAATTTCAGCACCACTTTCTCACATTTCAAAAGAGTACATGAGCAGGCGTGGACATGTGATTTCACAGGAGGTGGCTTTGGGGAGTTGAATTGGGAGCATTGATCAGCACGGTGCCCTTTAGAATCTATTTCTCAAGGTTACAGCCAAACCACCTTAATGGGGCCAGCAAAGGGCAGAGACGGCAGCTTTGCTGCAGTGGCGTCATTCATCACTTTCATAACCAGCGAATAGAGACTGATGAGGGAGCTGGCTAGGGAGGGCGGGCTGCTCACTCTCCCTCGCTGTGCTCCATGTCTCCCGCCTTGCTCCAGACACGTCCTCTGTCCTCTGAGGTG
This sequence comes from Plecturocebus donacophilus, assembly GCA_004027715.1. Lineage (NCBI taxonomy): Eukaryota > Metazoa > Chordata > Mammalia > Primates > Pitheciidae > Plecturocebus > Plecturocebus donacophilus. The sequence continues at coordinate 9,579 of PVKP010031670.1, read as the reverse complement.
TTTACTCAAGAAAACATTGATACTTGCTGCCATCGCCTTTTTCATGAAACATTTGACTCCTTGATACACATTCATTGTTAAATCGGTTTCCTTCATATTTCATCTAGTCTGAAACTGAGAAGCAAATTTAGCATTGTGAAAATTCACTTGGATCCCAAACCTCCCTCCTTCTCAGGTAGAAGCTGTTATGGTCTAAAAGTTATGTCCTTCTGCAATTTGCACATTGAAATCCTGACCCCCCAGATGATGTTGTAGGAAGTGAGGCCTGTGGGAGGTGATAAGAGCATGAGGGATTCACCCTCATGAATGGGATAAGTGTCCTTGTAAATGAGGCTTGAGGGAGCTTGTTCACCTCCTTCCACCACGTGAAGATACCACAAGAAGGTGCCACCTGTGAACCAGAAAGGGGACCCCCGCCAGACACCGAGTCAGCCTACACCTTGATCTTAGATTTCCCCACCTCCAGAACTGTGAGAAATAAATTTCTTTCATTTAGAAGCTACCTAGTCTATCTATGGTATTTCATCATAGCAGCTGAATGGACTAAGACAGTATCTTAAATAAACCTAGAGGCATTTGAGCTGAGCCAAGGGCTGCAGTGGGCACAGAAGTCTGTGTGATTCACAAAGGCAACCTGCCTGGGAACTCTTCCTCCCTCTGAGTTTCCTGAACAGGCTACTTGGGCTCCTTGAAGAATCTCGTCCAGCTGTGCACACTGGGGCATCTTTCCGAAGCCCCCATTCAGGCTTTGCTCACTCTCCTCCCACTCAGCCCATCAAACTAGAAGAATTAATCATTCCAGGACAAATGAGTGAAGGTCTGGGTGGTGGGTTCTAGTTATCAAGCCCACGGCTTCCCAGCACTTGGCCTTGATCTACACAGCCACGTCCCTCCTCCCTCCTCCACCGCCTGGAGGAGAGCTTTTATTAATCATGCAACAGTGATTTTCAGGTTTTAGGAAACCTCACGTGTGTGCATCGTGTTAGGCCTTTAAAAATACCAGTGAGTTACAAGAAGATTCCTGCAGTTGCTCAGCAGTACTGGATCAGAAAAATGCCAAACATGATGCAAGCGGCTGTGGATGGATGCTACCTCCTGGCACCTGCTTGCAGGCACTTCAGAGCCCACCTGTTTTCCTTCTGCAGGTGCATTTCAGTGTAATTGAGTGGCTATCATCCCTGGCCACACAGTAGAATCACCAGGGAGGAGCTTTCAGAACGTAAGTCACTCCCAGAAATTCAGACTTAGCTGGTCTAGAAAGGAGCCCAGCCAACAGTACTTTTTGAATGCTCCCAGGTGATCCTAATTAAAGCCAAAGGGACACTGAACTCTGTCCTTTCAGTTTCTTTCCTGGAGCAGGAAACTCTCTCCAAGTTAATGTCCCAGTCGTTAGCTTCACTTAGACTCTACCCCATCCTCTCTCATTCCTCCTCAGAGTCTAAAACTTTTCAAATTGATGTGTGCCTTTTCTCTTAAGGGAGTTTCCCACTTTCTGAATCCTTCTCCTATGTGTGGTGAATCCCACTCCAACAATATGCATTTTTGAAAGAATTAGGGCTCACCTCCCACATGGAAGCTGTAAATGCCAGTACCCACTTTCCCAGCCTCCTTGCAGCTAGGCATGGTCAGGAGACCAAGCTCCACCAATGAGACCCACGTTTCCGGACTTTGACTTGAGAACCATTAGGGCGAAGGAGGAAAGGCTCAGGGAATCTTCAGGTAACAGTGGTGATGGGAGTCCAGAGGATGGGGCTGGTGGTGGCAGAGTGCAAGCAGCCTCATCTAATGTTTGGCAGCTACAGTGCAGGGTCCTCATTTACCTAATTTCCCCAGTATAATTTTGGTTCTCTGTGGGACCTGAAGCCTGGTACTCTCGATGGTTCTGTGAGTACGTATTTGTCATTTAACATAATCATTTCCCCTTTTAATCAGCAAGAGTCCATCTCTGTTTTTATACTAAGAACCCTGGTTCATAGAATCCCATGTCCTAGAGGAAAAACTGCCTTTTTTAGAATGAGAGTTGTAACCTTTCCTCCACCCCTAGCCCTTGTTACATGTCCAGAGAGCAGGTCTGACATTTTCTGTTTCCATTCTGTTATTCTCATTCCTTCATACAGTTCTGTGCAAAGACAATCTGGCTAATTGACCTTTAATTTTTATTATTAATCCACAGCAGAATTTGAGTTAAGCCTCCTCCAGAGTGGCTTCTGCTTCTGTGCCCTCCACTGAGCTGCCACTAGTATCTGTCACAAGGTGGCTGCATCATCAAAACAGCAGCTCCATTTGGCAGACTTTTACCCTGACTGAACTGCACCAACTGTAGAAAGAGACTCTCTATTATAAGGCCCTGGATGGGATTTCCTAAGATTCTTTACTTTATGAAAAAAAAGAGGAGAAATGATATTTGAACTCCTCTGTGAGGATTCCATTAGTAGATGCCCATCAAGGGTACAGTGCAGCTGCTGGCAGCTCTAACTGTGAGAAACAGCCTGGGGTGGAGGGGTGCAGAGAGGACCTGGTGTCACATGGTATATCTCAAAACTCTCTTTCATTCATGCTTCAGTGACGGTTGAATCATGAGAGGCATGGAATAAAGCTTCGTAAAGCACCATGCTCATGAGGAAGTAGGCTTTCATCATGAACAGGAAAAAAACCTGTATTTGCACCCCACCAAAGTGCCTCCCTTCCAGTGCCATAGTGGTCCCCACTTCGCAACTCAAATTTCTAACACATAATCAAACTGAGACCTTCTGCCAAGAGCTGTGTGAGTGAGTCACCCTGCAAGTAGACCCACCAACTCCTGTTAGACTACTCATGGCTACAGCCATGGCCAGCAGTTTGACTGTAACCTCATGAAGTCCTGAGCCAGAATCATCTAGCTAAGAGACTCATATTTTATAGAAACCAGTTAAGCAAGCTAACAGTGGAACTTTCTCTCACTAATCCCCCATAGTCCTAGCATTTTCTATAATAGGTTTCCTTAGGAATATTGGTTATGGTACAAACTAAGAGAAATCCATGCTCTTGACAGAAGGCCTCCATTTTCTGTAGTTCCTTCACATGGAGTATTGACAAGCATGTGCAATCTCTGTAATTCTAGGAACTCCCAATTTTCTCAGAGGCTTTGGTTTCTGGATGATGACCTGATAAACACATGATCTTAAATCTAAAAGCTTACCTCACTGAGAGAGATGATACATTAGTGCTCACAGAAGCCAGACTCTGTGTTCCTTGAGGGCAAAGGCAGTTTCTAATATTTGTGTCCTGAGCATTTGGGCCAATTTTGGTTCATAGAAGACATTCAGCACATGTGTGAATTAAACAATAATGAGTGGATAGATGGATCAGTGGATGAAACAGAAACATTAAGGAAATAAGGAAAGGGATAGAAGGAACAAGACTGATTTTCACACAAATGCAATTAATAAGGTGAGATTAAAAAGTGCTCCATGTGGACTTCAGTATAATAGTTTCAGAGACCAAGATCATAACTTCTCATGTCAAGGACTTTTTGACTTTTGATATATCAGAAAGATTACCAAGCCAGGATATTAAATAGCTAATATTCTCAGATCTGCCTGCATCTTGTATTATGTCCTAAACCATTCATTTAGTCTCCTAACATTTCTGCTTCAATATTCATAAAACTGAGGTAAATTAGCCAATGTCTTAGATGTGTTTCAACATTAATGTCCCAAGATTATATTAAGTATTGCAATTGCAAATTGAAAATGTAAACTTACAGAAAGTAACATTATTAGAATTAATACCACCATTTGAATTTTTCATTTATGTATTTTTAATAACCTTTTGCTGTAAGCTTGACTTTTTAAAAATTCAGTTTGCTTTTGAAATATAACCATGGATAACATTCATCTGGAAAAGAAAGTAGAACTCATGATGCCAGCTATGGGAAAAAAAAAAATCTTTTCAACAAATGATAGTAGAACAACTGGATATCCACATGGAAAAGAATGAACTTAGAACTTTATCTCAAGTGATTGTTCAAAATATGCCCACAAATTCTTTGATACTCATCCCTAAAAAGATATAAATTAAATCCTATCACCTTGAAAGTGAGACGGACTTAGAGACTCACTTCTAATGAACAGAATCAGGCTGAAGTGATGGTGTCAAGCTTTGACACTAAATTATAAGAGACACCTTGATTTCTTCCTCACTAGTTCTTGCTTAGATCATTTGCTGTAGGGAAAGCCAGCAGCAAAGTTGTGAGGAAACTCAGACAGCCTTGTGGAGAGTTTTATACAGTGAGAAACCAAGACCTTCTGTCAACAGGTATGTGAGTGAGCCACCCTGCAAGCAGACCCGTTGGCCCCAGTCAGACTACTGAGGGTTACAGCCATGGCCAGCAGTTTGACAATAGCCTCGTGAGGTCCTAAGCCAGAATCATCTAACTAAGCCACTTCCAAATTCCCGACGCTTATAAGCTGTGTGAGACAAGAAATGTATTTGTTGCTTTAACTGCTAAATTTTGGAGTAACTATTCATTAGTAGATAATATACCTCACAGCAGTCATATAAATGAAATCAAAAGAATTATTGACCTAAACATAAAAGTTAAAACTACAAAGCCTCTAGAAGAAAACAAACTAGAAAATCTTTGTGATCTTGGACTAGGCAAAGATTTCTTAATTAAAATACAGAAAACATGAACTATAAAAGAGAAAGGTAACAAGTTGGACTTCATCAAAATTACTTATGCTCCTCAAAAGACATCATTAAGAATGAAAATACAAACCATAGAAGAGGAGAAAATATATGTATTTGTGTTTTAAGGACTCATATTGAGAATATATAAAGAACTCAGTAAGACAACTCAATTTTTATAATGTACAAAAGATTTGAACAATTTACAAAGTAAGATATTAAATGGCTAATAAGCATACAAAAAGATGATCACTGCCATCAAAGACTGAGAAAATGTAAACTAAAATCACAGTGAGTTACCTCTAACTTACTAGACTCACTCAAATTAAAACTACTGACGATATCAAGTATTGGTGAGGATGTGGAGCAACTGGAACTCCTACACACATCTCATAGAAATGTAAAATGGTAAAACTTCAAATGGTTTTTATAATTTTACATTCACTGTTTTACTTAAAAGGTTAAACATACACCTAACTTATGACCATTCCTGGAATACTTACCCAAGGGAAATAAAAACAAGTGTCCCTACTAAGACTAGCACATGAATGTTCAAAAACATTCATAATAGAAAAAAAAGTCAAGAAGCTAAATATTCATTAACAGGTACATAGATAAACAAAATAAAATGTATACATATTATACAATGCTACTCAACAATAAAAAGGAATGAACTGTTACATTTATGTAATAACATAAATGAATTTCAAAATCATTAGGTTGAATGAAAGAAGCCAAAGAAAAGAGAGTCCATATTGTATGACTATTTACATAAAATTTTAGAAAATACAAACTAACCTGTAGTGACAGAAAGTAGGCCATGGTCACCCATGATTCAGAATAGGGAAGGAATGAACTACAAAGGGACACAAGAGATCTTTTGGAAGTGATAAAAATGTTGTGTATTGCTATGGTTTGAATGCCCCCTCCAAAACTTGTATTGAAATTTCATTGGCATTGTGATGGTATTAAGTGGTGGAACTTTTAAGAGGTGATTAGATCATGAGGGATCTACTCTCATAAGTAGATTAATGCTACTGTTTCAGGAGTCAGTTAGTTATTTTAAAAGTTCAGCCCCTTTTTTTTCTCAGGCATGCACTATCTCACCATGTGATACCTTCTGCCATGTTATGATGCAACAAAAAGGCGCTTACCAGATGTAGCCCCTTGATCTTGGACTTTCCAGCCACAAAAACTGTGGGCCAAATAAATCTTTCTTTATAAATGATCTATTGTGTGATATTCCATGAGAGCAGCAGAAAATAGACTGACATATACCTTGCTTGTGACAGTAATTGATGTTGTATACAACTATCAAAACATGTAAAATCTTCACTTTAAATGAATGCCATATACTCTATAGAAATAATCCCAGAAATTTTATTTAAATGTCATCATAATGCCCACCTCCTTGTATCTCAGCTGTCATCATCTAATGGTACAGATTTGTAATGATACTATAGCCTGGAACAGTGTTTTGTCACATAGAGACCCAGGTGACTGGCAAATGATTTTGAAGTTCACAGAATCATTCAGGAATATAGAAGGCAAGAATTTAATAATTCCTTTTACCAAATATTTGGTTGTATGTGGATTAATTACCCATACATTTCAAAATGTGGAGTATTTAATAAATAATTATTTCATTCTACTTTTTTAACATCTAGTAACGTTACATGTAGCGTATTAATAGCCTGGCTGACAGTTGACTAGCGTACGTGAACATCTTAGGCTTCAGCTTTTAAAAGATATCCCCCTTTCCATGTCGTGCGGCATGTTTACATCAAGTTTTTCCAAGGTCTAGGTTGTTCTCCTAATGTAAATGTCAAACATACATGGAGCTCCACTGCTTTTGCTTTTCTCTCTTTCAGAAAACTTGATTTGGACCCATTTTATGGTCCTAAGATTTTCTTTCAGAACCTCTTTCAAACTATTCTAAGGGCAAGCACATTTCTACCCTATCTGAAGCAGCTATTCACAACATTTTCGTCTCTAAGACTAATTTCATTTTTGGTTTTAGAGATAGTCTTCAGATGGTCTTAAGACATAGTCTTAAAGTAACTCAAATAGTAAACTATGTATCTTAGGAAACAATTATTTTCTTTCTCTTTCTTTCTTTCTTCTTTCTTGGTCTTTCTCTTTCCTGTCCTTAATTTCTCTTTTTTTGATAGTTTTCTAAAGACATGTATGACTTCTCAATGAATTGCATCAGTTAAGAGAGAGGGCTCAGAAGTTAGATGAGCTGAATTTGAATATTGATTCCTCTACTCACTTTAGAAATTACAAATCTTCCAAATCACATAGCCTCTGTTTTCTCTTCTGTAAAATGGAGGGGCAGGTAATAATGGTACTTATCTTTGGAGAGCTATTATGAGGATTAAATGAGATAATTTATGAAAATTCCTCAACACAATGCCTGGCACAGAGAGAAAAACAAAAAGTAACACCATATGCTATTGAAATTTCAATCCAAAATGTGACATGTTAGTGTACTGTTTAGGACAATGGTAATCCAGGTAATCGTAAGTCCACCTACGTAGTGACTGCTATGTGCCAGACACTCTCTACAAACAGAATTCTACTGAGTCTCAAAACGCTTTACCTTGGCAACTATTCCCGATTTCTCAGTGAAAAAACAGAATGAGGATTAAGAACTTGCATAAGGTCACACAGTATGTAAATAACTGAACTGCAAGTTTAACCCGAATCTTTCTGTCTTTAAAATGCATCCATTCTTTCTATACTCTGCCTTCCCAAATAGAATTCTGGCCCACAGTCAAAAAAACACAATGTTTAGTTAGCCTGTATAATCTTATTTCACACAAATAAGCTGTTTCCATCAAACTTTTTGAAACTCTTGAACATAGTATTTGGACACTTCCCTACACACACACACACACACACATACACACACACACACTCTCTCTCTCTCTCTCTCTCTCTCTCTCTCTCTCTCTCTCTCACATACACTGCTACCTTCAAAGTGGGCCCACAAGGGAACTTCTAAAGCAATGTCCACACATGCAAATTCTCTACACAGCAACAAAGTCAGGAAATGCAAACTTAAGCATTCTGCATCAACATTGGTTTCTCATCGTGTAATTAGAGTCTTGAGGTGGTAGAGATAAGCCCCAGAGAATTTTCCTTCTGTGTTAGTGAAGACCACAGTGACTAGTGCAATACTAGGAATGCAGCCCAGGGTCTCACTCCAAGAGCAACTATGCAGGTTGAAAGGGAATCGATTATTTTCATGACTTCATGTTTGACTTTGTATTCCTTAATGCAAATTATTTTTGACTGTGACTAGGGACTGGAAACACATTTATGAAAAGTAAGAATCTTCTAAAGTCAGATTTGTCTCTTAGAAGGTGTGGAATGCTTTTTAAATTTTAAATCCAATCATCAGGGTGCCTCTGGGTATCTGCTTTTAGCATTTCAAGTTCCCTGAAAAGAAGAAAATTTCACTCTTAAAAAAATGTCAGAAAAATCAGTGGGGCTCCCAACCAACTTTCTCTGACTGCATCCTCTCTCAGAGGCCTGTCCTCTCTCAGAGGACAGGATGCCTGAGCTGGTGTCATTTAACACTTTTGAAAAGAGGCAACTCATTAATATACAGATGAGATGAAAATTTTAAACTATACATTAACTCAAAGGAAGACACATTCTGAATATTAAAGTGATGGAGTTCCTGGAGTGACCAAACACAGCCTTTATGGTTGCCAGAAACTCAACAAATAGAATTTTACTCAGTCTCCAAAACACTTTAGCTTGGTGACTATTAGTCCGGCCATCTCAGTGGGGAAACAGAATGTAAAGGGTTAAGAATTTGCATAAGGTCACACAGTGTGTTAATGACTGAGGTGCAAATTTAACCCAAATCTGTCTTTAAAATGCATCTATTCTTTCTGTACTCTATCTTCACAGATAGAATTCTGGCCCACAGACACACACACAAAAACTAGTGTCTAGTTGTTTATTTAGCCTGTGTAATCTTATTTCCCACAAATAAGCTGTTTTCATCAAGCTTTTTGAAAGTCTTGAAAGTAGTATTTGTACCACTTTCCTACACACACACACACACACATGCACACACACACACACACACACACACACACACACACACAGACACTCTGCTAACTTCACAGTGGGTCCACAAGGGAACTTCTGATCTAGAGGGACCCAAAGCAATGTCCACACATGCAGATTCTCTATACACCAGCAAAGTCAGGAAATGCAAACTAAAAGTGCCAGGAGACACTTTGGTTCACAAAGAGGAAAATGGGGGTAAAAGGAAGAAGTCAGAGCTAACCTAGTCAGTCCAGATGTAAGGTGCCATGCTGAAACTACGCCAATTAGAGAACAGGATTATAGTCTTTAATTATAAATATCCATGGCAAGATAAATTATAATAATTACATACCAGAAAAATTTACTCTGGAATACCAGCCACCTACAACAGGTATCCCTCCTCTCCCTAAAGGAGGCCACCAAACAAGATTGGCCAGGTTGAGAGCAGGCCTTTCTTTCTTTGTTAAGCACTTAGCCCGCAGTGTCGCGGATAAGCAGAGCTCTGAAGCACTGTCCTCTCCTATCTGAAGGAGCGTCAGCTATAGTGGAGTGCTCACAAGCAAAGAGCAGAAGTGTTATAGACAATGTTTATGCCCTGCATTCCCCTGCCAGCCAATTCATATACTGAAACCTAATTTTAATGTGATGGTATTTGGATGTGGGGCCTTTCGGAGGTCATTAGGTCATGAGGGTGGAGGCTTCATGATTGGGATTAGTGCCTCTATGAAAGAAACCCAGAGACCTCCCTCTCTCCTTATGGCAATTGAGGACCCCCCTACCCCTTATGTCAATTGAGAAGATGGCATCCATGAACCAGGAGGAGGGGCTTTCCTGGACACTAAA